>JAWZYT010002382.1:12500-70000 GCA_034508575.1 Petrolisthes manimaculis | reverse complement strand
ACTGGACCATATGCAAGAATATCCATGATGCTGATGATGGTGTGTTACTGGTACGATGACTCCATAGACATGCAACAGAGCCATCATAATGGAACCATGTCATCGTCAACACCATGGATATTCTTGCATGCGGCCCACTGTGTCCATATCTATCCAGTTAACCTCCAGATTCACACAGTTGATGGAACTGATAATTTTCAATACACTCTCAAAAGTCTGACTTGCAAAAGCATATTTTGTATATTTTATTAGAGTTTAAATGTTCAACTCGAGTGTTAAAAATTCAATTGCTGTTTCTGTATTCTTGTACGTTGGCTGTTAGAAGATAAAATTATCAGCCCACTTTAGAAATTGAGGATTACTGTATAAATATTATTATAAGTGATTTTGCTAGTACTGTATATGCTACTTTTTCTCAGTGAAGGAGAGTAATACTAGAAAAGTAGAAGCAGCTTCAAAACATATATATATATATATATATGCATTCCATCCCATAATGGCCCCTGATGCTGGGCTCACCTGTATTACTTCTGTTAGATGTTTCCTGTTAAATGGGTAAATAACTATACCTCTCAGTCAAGAGAATGGTGAAATAAAGCTGAGGCAAATTAAGCCAGTTATAATATTTATGAACTTAGCTTGAAAGAATGATGAATTTAATGACAATGTTGGGCCGGAAATGCCTGTCACTAGATGCTGTATGTATGTTGATCATTGCTCTTGTTCATAGGTAAGTGCCCAAAGAGTTATGATCCCTTTAACATAACAAAAATGTAAATGCCTTGATATTTTAGACTAAAAGGCTCTTTTAAGTGTTTGAAAATAAGTTCAATTCCATTGGGTAATCATAAGATACGTATGTCATAGAAGAAAATGCAAGCCTACATATCAGAACAATGATAAAGTAAGAATTCAATCAGTAAATTAATGACGGCAAAAACCATAATTATAGTGTATGTGGAGAAGAATGTTGTGTGTTGATATTTAGGCGGGCAAGCAGAGTGAAGGGCAAGGTCACCCACTGTGTTGGGGCCGACTGACTCCTCAAGCATCGTACAGTTCAGAGTTTCTAGGGCATGAGACCGCATGTGGCCCACCACACTATAGATACACACTCATGTGTATGTATTCAGACATGTGTACACCATCTTTACATTACATACATTCTACTGCCAAACCAACTTACTGTATACTGTACTGTACATCAACATACATATATAAACACACATGCATCATACATGCAGTACAATACAGTACTGAACTATACAATACCTGTACATATGCATCATCAACATTCCAAGCATTACGCACCCTAATACCAATACAGTACTGTGTATGTATGTATATACAGTATATATTTTTATATATATTATGCACACAAGTAAACAATAACCACTTCTATCTACAAAAATACTGTGTACACACAGTCACTATATCACTACCATGTACAATCATAACTAAAGTGCATTTCCACTCAGAATGACTTAGTATCAGACCAGAATGCAAAGCAATGCATGTAACCCATAGGTAATTCTGGGTTTAGTACTTTATTTTAGCAACTCTGGGTGATTGCAGGGGTAATGGATATGCATTTGGAACTGTACATTAGGTATATAACACACAATCAATAAGTAAAGAACACTATAATGCACACTCTTGAGTGCATGTGTACACACATGGTTATTAAAAATTTGAGGAGACTAATTATCTACTCAAGTGCAATTATTGTTGATACATGCATGTACAGTATGTGGTACTCTGGTGCACACTGATTAATGTGTGCACTTGTGTGATGTGCAGCTGAAGAATATTTCAAGTACCAACCCAACCTATGAATTCAAACCATGCAAATGGGAGACCAATGAGCTCAGTGCTCTTTAGAATCATGTGCAAAACTATCCATGGTGTTAACGATGGCGTGGTACCGGAACGCTTGCTGTATTGTGTCTAGGGAGTCATCGTACTGTTACCATGCCATCGTTAATAGCATAAATGTTCTTGCATAAGGCCCTTCTCATTCACACACTCCCTTTCCAACTGATACCTGCCTGTCAGATGGTTCAGGACTCATAGATCTTGCAGTATATCAGGCTCATTTATATTAGAAGGTGTAGCACTCTGAAAGTTTCTTCACTCTTGCAGTCTTTCTGATGTATTTTGGTATACTCAGAAGGGAACACTCATATTTAGTTCACACAATAATACTTCCAATTACACCATTGTCAGATATACTTTACAGATGCTCATGCTTACCAATACAGTACACACACACAGCACATACATGAAACTGCTGTACACACGTCACTTAATTTTACACATACTGTACCTGTACACACCTGCACATAGTATAGTCACCAATTAATGCAGGATAGAGGCATAAAAGATTGGTGTCAAGGTAAATGTACAATTTTTTTTCTAATTTTTTTGGATTTTGAAAGTCTCAAGGGTGGAAAATCGAAATACTAGTAACAAATATTATTATTTTTTCAAGTCCTTTTAATATCATATGATATCATGAAGAGGTTTGAGGTAATCAAAATAATACAATTTCTCTTACCATCCTCCATGTTTACTAAATACAATAACTGTAAAATTTAAACAGTAATTTCTGTATTTAACTTCCTTCAGATTAACAACCATCTGCCAGTTGCATTAATTGTTGGTGTTCTGTTTTCACTCAATATATACAGTACTTGCAATCTTATGATGGGTAAGTAGTATAAAAAAGTGAACACTGTATGTGAAAATATTTGTTGTGCGGCGAGCCCCAGCTACAAAGTGCACACATTCCTTAAATTAATCACCTGCACCACCTGTGTCTTCATATCACATTATATTACATAGCACTACACAACCCTTTCCAGGTGATGACTACATTGATGTCATCACCCATCTCCTTGGGACAGGGAGAGAGCAGCACCTTTGCTGTGTAGTAGCAGCTCGCACTGTAAAAATTCTCACTGTTTGTGGCATATGCCATGACCAGTCCCATGATAGGCTGCTCCCAGGGGAGGAAGGAGGCAAAAACACTATAATTGGAGGGTTGGATGGAGCATGAATATTACAGAATAAACATGCACAAGTGTATTCACAGACCATTTCTTTACATACATATCAGCTGATCACAACTAACACAATCAGCCATGAATAGTTACTATAGTATTGGCCAACCTCTAGTGGTGTAACTAATGTTAAAAGAACAGTATATGTGACTACTGCTATTACGCTTATCAAAGTAAGTTGTGTATGTTTTTTGCTCACATCCAACAATTTTTATATTTTCAAATACTATAGCATTTGGTTCTGATATTCATTGTTTAGCTTAGGCATTAGTGCTAGTAATAATGTTAGCACAGCATACAAGAAACTAAAAATAGAAACTATATAAGTGCAGTATACAGCTTAGGTGCCATTAGTAAAGTACATAATATACTGTACTTCCATTGAGCACCAAACTACAACCAGTACTCCCAACTAGTCCAGTCCCCATGCTTATAAACAAACTCTTGTGTTCTTCAGTGTCAGAAATACATCATTGTATTTTTATATGTTCCCTTCAAGTTCAGGGATCTTATATTGACACACTGCTTTCCATGGCATAAACTAGAAATTGATAGTTAGGCTTATTTATTAAGACTGCTATACAATACATATACCCAACCCCACACACACATGTGCCCACACACCCAACCACACGCACCCATACACCCAACCACACGCACCCATACACCCAACCACACGCACCCATACACCCAACCACACGCACCCATACACCCAACCACACGCACCCATACACCCAACCACACGCACCCATACACCCAACCACACGCACCCATACACCCAACCACACGCACCCATACACCCAACCACACACATACCCAACCACACACACACACATACCCACTCACATACCCACTCACATACCCACTCACATACCCACTCACACATTTCTGTCTAAGCAGGTAACCAAGGTGGGGTCAAAGTCTTCTATGCATCTCTTTGAGTGCCTGTTTTCCTATTAGATGCCTGGGGATGGTGGTGAAACAAATCCAGCCTCCTAATCCTTGCCCTTCCCCATGGAGAATAGATGATGATTAATTGAAAATTATTCATTTGTGCATTGTGTTTTCTCTTATACTGTACACTGACACATGCAAGTAATTCACTGAAGCATGCCAATACTTGCAACATGTGCCAACACATACATAGTGCAGCTCTGCACTCAAGTTTGTGGTAAAGGTTAGGTGAATAGTGCTGTCCCATCACAATATTTAATGCATTGAACTAGACAACAGATCAGTACAATGCCAAGCTTCTCCAGGGTTTAACAGGTGACTAGTTAATTACCCACCATGCCAATGGATAAACATTATTGTTCTGAACTGTACAACAAATCTTACTTGAGTGCATACAATATGGATAGTAATATGAGTAGGCTACAGTACAAACACAGACTATGTAGAGTTGGAAAGATGCTTTCTGAAGTAGGACCAAATGCAGGAACATTCATGGTGTTGTTGATGATGTGGTACCAGTAAGATAATTCCATGGACACACTACTGAGCCATCATACCGGTACCACATAATCATCACCACAGATACTGACCGTAAACTTGTCATTCTGTTAGTGAGTTAGGGTGGTACAGCTGGTCAAACTCCTGTGAGGCCCACCCAGCACTGCCAACGCTGTGCGAGATAGTGACGCCGAAACACTTGTTCTGAACTCTGCTTGAAATATCCCCCCACCAGTGCATATTTCGAGCAGAGTTCAGAACAAGTGTTTCGGCGTCACTATCTCGCACAGCGTTGGCAGTGCTGGGTGGGCCTCACAGGAGTTTGACCAGCTGTACCTTGGCAAGTGTTAAATAATAGTTACACACCTGTACACACACACTTACATCATTACACACATGTATACACTAGTTGTGTTCATCTGAAGGTGTTTTGTATTTTATAATACTGTAGTATATTACAGTACAGTAGACTGTTTTTACTTCTATAACAATGGTTAACCAATTGCTGAAAACAGTGTGTCTATGGTAACACACCTAGGCAGGGCCATGTGTGTGTTTGTACAAGTTCACCAAACACAAACTGCATATAGGTGCAATATTGTCATAAATGAAAATCTACAAACAAAATCCCCCTTTCTGCAAATGTGGAATTTTCAGTTAGCAGATGTGCCCCCAGTTCTGGGACTGAAGTAACACAACCCATTCACCACTTGCAAAGGCTGTATTAATGCAGATAGTAAGACTTTAAAGATGTACAACCAGAAGATAATAGAGAAATCCCTTGACTAGAGTGGTGTAGGTACTATTTCACTCACTTTGCTTCCTCTCCGTCTGTCCTCACATCCGTGCTACCAAGGAATGGGTCATTTATCTGGTGGTTGAGGAGTCACTGGGGTTCACTGAGGGCAATTGAAATAATACTTTGTTGATTAGTGGTTCTTTAATCAGTACTACATAAATAGAATCAAACTTTGTCAGTGATCAGAGGAGATGGAGACAAGTAGGTATTAAAATGACAAGAGTTTTTGGGGTAATAATAATTATTATAGGCAGTGGATTTCCCCCCACACCACCCTGCCATATACCCATCCCAGACAGCCAAGTTAGTGCCTCGTGTATATTATTACTGTTTTGACTTGAAGAATGATAAGGGTTGGTTTACAGCATCTGGAAGAAGTTGCAGCAGTATAACCAGGTGTGATGATCAGTTTAAGATTATGTGTTGAACAGTGATAACCCCCGTACTGTACAGTGGTCAGACAATCAACATTTATTTTTCCTCTTGTTACTAAATTCATGATGAAATAAGGCCTTGTCATTATTGAATATAAGAAATTGTCCTGCTGAGAATGAACAAACAGAGCTTGTTGCTGTCTTGAAATATGAATGGCAGCATAAAGTTCTGCATTTTCATAACCTGTATGCAAAAAGTTTTGAAACTGGTACCATCGTGGCTAAACTAAAACTTTTTGTGGAACAAGATGGCAAGGCATAAGCAATTTTTATATTCTGTTTGTTAAGGACTACAGTACCAATTGAACCTTTACAATCCAATCACTATCATGGGTGATGTCAATGTTCAGCTTTTTTGTTATTTTTCATCCTTTCGCTTTCAACTTCCTTCAGAAATTGCTTACCACCTGCACCCAATGACCTGACCCACAGTGCAACATAGAGCCATATGCAAGACCATTCACTATGTTGGCGATGGTGTGGCGCTGGTACGACAACCCTACAGACACAATACAGTCATAGTACCGGTACTACACCATCGTCAACACTGCGGATATTCCTGCATATGATCCACAGGACTACAGTACAGTCAAGTGAACAGGGGCAGCCCCCTCCCACCTCCAAGATCCATACTCTTAATTATGACACTTCTATCTTGCTTCTGCCCGGCTCTCACCTAACATAAGGCAGCTCCCAGGGACATTCACCTCGGAGTGTCCTCTTGTTCTACATATTGCTGCTTTCAATACTTATTTTATTTACTGTTCTTAGTATTATTGTTACTTTTGTTATTTTAGTTTTACTCTTTACAGGGACTTGACTCTTTTCTGATTCCTTGCCTCTGATAGATAGTGCTGTACTGGTCACAGCTAAGATTGTCCAAGGCATCTTCAACACAGTTAACTCTTTCGGATGAAATGATGATATTTATTACTTGCCTCAGTCTCTTGAACTATTTTGTGGAATGCAAGAATATTATTACTACTACTACTACTACTCCATTGTCTTTGTCTTCTTTTTCTTAAGCACTGCAAGAAACCCTTGTTTTAACACCAAATTCATCCTTTATCTGCCACACAAGTTTGCACATACCTCCTAATTTAAGAATGTAATGTCATTTCTGTTACATGTAAATCACGGTGTTATATAATTTGATTGTCATGTATTAGATGAGAATTGTGATTTTCTTATACAGTACTAGTGTTACATCAAGGGCCTACAGTACTTAACTACTACTACTACTATCATAATTATTTTTATTATTTGCTTGAGATTTAGCCATGCTACCTGCACCCCAAATATATATATATGGTAATGTCAGACTTATTCAAAGACCAATTCCTTATTTTTGAGGTTTGTTTCTCAAGATTTTTCTTGAATATAAATTTTTCTAATTTCTACTTTCCTTATGCTATTCTTTACTTTTCTATTCTTGATATGAACAAGGACTGGTCATTTAACTCCTCCTCCTGTACTTGATGATTCACTTAGTAGTCTCTTTGGCTTGACACTATGGACTGTATGCATGAATGTCCATGCTGTCGATGATCGTGCAGGGCTGGTACGATGGCTCTGGATTGTGTCTAGGGAGTCATCGAACCGGTACCACACCTTCGTCAACACCATCAATGTTCTTGCATATGGCCCTACCATAGGTGAGGCATGACGCAGGAGGTATTGTATTGTTTAATGCGAATGAATTGGCAACAGGAACTTTCTTCTTCATATGTTAATGTTTATACATACAGTATTTTCAAATTTTCTTTACCCTATTTAGATTTTTCCTTGTACCTCCTTTCCCACTTATAATGGCAACAGGATCTCTCTCTTCTACATATATATATATATATATATATATATATATATATATTCTCTTTAGATCTTTCCTTGTACATCCTTACCCACTTTTATATATTATTTTGAGCTATTCTCCACTATATATCCTTCCTATTTTATTTTCATTCAATCACGATATTTTCAAATTATTATAAATTTGTAGGGTGTTTACCATATCTCAGTCCCCACCTCTTCAAACTCCCCCATAAATTTTGTACAGTAACATTTTCACCTCAACACCAACTTGTGTGGTAGTCATTTTTAGGAGTGTGTCCAAATTTTTCCACTTTTCTTGCTTTCAGTTGCTCCCGTATATTCCCAGTCATCCTATACTTTCAGTGTTCTATTATTCTCAGTGACCCTGTACAGTAGTCCAGTATACTGTATATCCCAGTTCCCTGTTATTCCCGGTCTATCAATACTCTTAGTACTGTAGTACAGTACCTATTTACCTGCCCCTTCTCACACTTCCATCTTCATCACCACAGTCACTGAATGACAACACATAAAGTGCAAAAACAATGTGAACAACTGGAAGTAACCAATGCAATAGTAGAAACATGTATGCACTGTGTGTGTGTGTATTTTTAGTTCCATTCACCACCCTGAAAAAATATCAACCCAGACTTGGTAGTTATGATGTACATCTCAGCTTTTACCACCAAATGGATAGTGGTTGAGTTCTTTAAAAATTAATACACACACAGAAACATACAATAGATAAACATTTCAACTTATGCGAGTTACTTTGCTTTGTTTACATAATTTCTTCACTTTACGTGTTGCCATTCAATGACCGTAGTGTGGATGGGTTCAGTATATTCCTGGTATCTAGTCATACTCCCAGTGTGTAATTAAAAATTAAGAACATGCATCTGGATCAAGGCTACCCACTCTTAAGTACAGTTACTAAGGTTGAAGTAGGAATAGGTACAATGGGAGTGTACTGAATCTTTATCCCCCTGGGTGATAGAAAGGTAACATGACAGTTTAGGGAAGTGATGGGCAGGTGTTCAGGCTCAGCTGTTGAATACCACATAGCAATATCAACCCTGCCTTGGTAGATAAGTAGTAACCTCAGCTGTTACCACCAAGTGTACAGTAGGTGTGTACTTTAATAATGTAAACACACAGTGGATACATGTTTTACTTAGACCCAAGACCACCCACACTTTGCCAGTTTCAGCTGTTTCCACCTTCCATTTCCCCAGTCTTCAGTTTCCACATTCTCCAAAGGTACGGTCATTCCAGATTCTAGTTTAGTTTTATTCTTTTCTTCATTCTGTCTATGTAAGCTATGAAATTCAATTTTTTATTAACTCTATATATTTGTACTGTACTATACTGTGATATATATTTATATATATTGTATGGTATATACTGTATATATATATATACACACACAGTATATAAACACACATAGCCATACCTCTGTTAATATTTATTATTGAGGTATGAGTTTATATGTACTAGTATTTATTTTTTATACAGTATATTGTATATTAAGTTTTTTTATTTAGGATTGCCCATTTTTCTGAACTTTCTGAATTACTTCATAGACAATGGTTCAATCTCGCCTTTCTACTTTGGATCTCCCCTCTACTTTAGCTCCACCTTAAGTCCTGTTTTCCATGCTGCTTTGTTTTCCTAATTCTCCATTCCTCCTATCCTGTCCTACCTGAGGCCATTTTGCCACACCTGTTCTTGCTTTACCTCACCCAACCCAAGCCTTTCTCTACCCAGCTCTGTTTAAAGTGTTTTCTGTATCATCCTATCAACCCCTTCCTCCTCCCTATCAACCTGCTCAATCCTGCCCAATGCCTTCCATGCTTCTACCCATTAGGGAACCACCCCTGCTCTAACCCCTGGCCAGCCTCACCTAAGATGACCATCCCCTGCCTCACCTACATCCCACAGGTCATCGCAGTTCAAGGAGGATGAGTCAACCTGGAAGGGAAAGGAGGACGGTGTCGTTAGTTCACAACCCCAACGAGTCATGGATGACCGTAATGGTGTTGGCGCCTCAGGGGGCTACATTGGAAGGTCAGTATGAGAGAGTTATGGAGGTTGAGAGTAATTGAAGAAGATTATTATACTGTATTATTATATTATACTGTACTGTATATTATACTGTACTGTACTTGCTTAAGGACCCTGTGATCATGTATGAAAATTAGAGGCTTCTGATTCCTCCTGTCCATGCCATGAAACAAGCTTCCATATACAGTAGGTGTGTGTGTGTTTTGTGGCAATATTTGAAGGACTCGTTTATCTCCAATTTTCTGATTACATCACCAAGTCTCTTAAAGCGTGTCAAGGAAAGCTATGTAACACTTTGTCTATCAAACGAATACCATGATTTAATTCTCTCATCCAGGATCTCAAACGACGCACGTGAGGATGAGATGGAGGACAACATGGGTCAGGTGAACATCATGGTGGGCAACCTGCGCAACATGGCACTTGACATGGGCTCTGAGATTGAGAACCAGAATAAGCAGGTCACAAGAATCAATGCCAAGGTAAGGGAATGGGTCGGTGGGCGGGTGGGTGGATGAATGGTAATCATTTTATTTTTATGGGGAGAGCCTCTTAACGATATATTGTAGGGCAACTATTTATTCCCCCAAACCATCCCAGGAAACAGATCACCTCAATGTTACTGATGGTGGATTTGTTTTGTGACATAGTTTGGAGGATTCAGTGGCCCTCCAATTTCCTGTCAAGAGTTGCTGGTAGTAGTGGGGAAGGTCTTATTATAATCTGTTATTAGGATGGTTGGTCTTTGATTAATTAGATGTTTATGTAATAGGTCATCTGTTTGGGCAGTAAATCATCTGTTAGAATTAATTGGTTAATATTATAGTATTTTGACTTTGTTATGGTCACAGCAAAGGGTTTTAGAATTGATGATCAGATTAAACAGACCACATAAACTATAGTTTTTTTATTTTCAAGCAGGCAAAAATGTACAAGAAGCAAAGCAGTTTGTTCAGTCACTGCATTTGGGATGATGGTGTGAGGCATGAGAGAAATAGACAGTGCACCAGCTCCCTCATTAATTTTTCTTAGTATTATCCATATTTGTAATGCAAGCCTGAATTTGTTATGCAAATCTGGGTATGTATTACATTTATCCTGCGTGCCTCATGGGAGTGGGTACATTAAATGCCCTACCGCCCAGTGTCCCCCCCAACATCAAGGAAGAAAATATTCCCTCTGGTAGAAAAAGACACCAGAGTGAGGTGGAGAAATTATCACAACTTTGCCTTAGCTGGCTGTGTATGTGGTGTGGTGTTACCAGAAGAAAATGAAGTTTAAAAACTACTACATATTAATAGTAATGTAAAAGAAAGGGATTTTTGCTGAACATTTGCACAAGAAGTTAATTAGTTCTATCATCATGCTTTGGTTGGTTCAATTTGCCCCAGCCTACACTACATTATACAAATGAAGGTATGAAATTTATTTATTTAGTTATTGGACCACATAATGGGTTTATTGACAAAGAAAAGTACTGTGGTTATATGGTACTTTCATAGAACTGGAGGCAGCAGAAGCAGATGATTGTATTCTAAATATAATCTATCCAGTCAGAATATAAACACCTTCACTTGTGGGAACACCATGTCATGAGAGTGGTTATGATAAAAGCCACACACTCAGCAAAGGTTTATACTGCATGGGCTATTACTCCATCTCAATGCCTTACCCCCTAACCCCTCTTTCCTCACCCCACGAGACTGGCTGGTGGGAGTAATGTAGCCACTTCTCAGAAGAGGTTAATGTATCATTGTTGTTTAATATGTTGTGATGTAAAGATAATTATTCTTGAGATGAGATACAGCGAACCAGACCGTAGGTATTCTCTTGTCAATGCATTTATTACTACGCATTACTATGACTACATAGGGTGCATCCCTGCCCTGGAATGTTTAGTGAACTGGACCACATAATGACATTATAAACAAAGTACCGTATGGAGTTGTACTTATGGATTGTTACATATGCATGCTGGTTTCATATCTTGGTTAGTATAAATGAAGGTCTGATATCAGTTGGAAGGGAATTAATCTCTTAAATACCCTAAATAAATAAATACATCTGTAGGGGACTTGTTGATAGACTTGGGCACCTTTCTGCTTTCATCTAAGAGTACAGAACTTCAACAGCCAAAAGGCATGGCTGATATTTAGATACTGACTTATTCCAAGTTATGTATATTATTTATGAAACAGTGCTGCGTAGGAAGAGAAGAATTGTTGTCAGGCTGTGTAGTAGGACATTAAGTTTTCTTGATGTTACATACTGCCTTGTCTTGGGTGAATAGCACAGGTAAAGGTTGCAGCAAGGCAAAATGATGAATTGAGATTCTCTGCAGGGAAAAAGAGAATGGTTAGGCAGGAGGTAGAGAGAGATAAAGGATGAGGATAAGATGAAGGGACAGAGTTAAGAGGTGGGAGTTGGAGAGAAGGATGAGCATTTGTGGGAATCATTATCATTAAGGCAGCTTTTTCATTGCCTCCTAATTTGTGATTGTTGTGTTGGACTTTAGCTAAGTAGATAGATTTTTAGATAGGCAAGTAATTTTAATACAATACAACACTGAGAGGTAAAGACTGTTTTTTATAGTAAAAGTCATGGCTTTAACAATCTGGTGGTTAAGATTGTCATGTTATGGTTTCTTGGTGTTGTTTTAGGCTATACACAGTAGTGTAATAGGGACCCTGGTTTATCTGGTGATATTGCTTGCCTTGTATACAAATGGTCATGAAATGAAAGCTTCCTCATGCTATAACCTATTAGGGAAGTGTTGTGCCCATGTGTCGCCTCAATAGGACTGTGTGATGAACAGTGTCCTTAGTTTGGTGGATCTGTTTTCATTTCTTTGGAAGTTGTTTGGTTCTCTGTTTAGACTAGTCGTGTAATCACCTGAGGGAGTGTGTTGCTTCCAGGTAGGTATGGAGCACGGAGGTTTGTTTTGCCTCTTTATGACTGCACTTCTTCCCTGACCTGTCTTTTGTCAGACATGGGGAATCCTGCCTGTTTTTCAAAACTTTGCTCAACATTTTGACAATCCACTTCTGTTGAGTTATGTATGCTTCATCTCTTGATGTTTATTTATTTGTTTTGCATGAATTATTAATTTTGTCTATGTGCTTGAATGTGTTTTTTTATATAGCATGTCTTATATCTTATCTAATTATGATTTATGTGATTTTGATCATTTTTTTTAATTACAGATATACCAAATCAGTACCAATTTTTTACTAACTTATTATATTTCTTATATAAACAAGATGAGATCAAGTATTTTCAGGGCTGTTCCTGTTATGAACAGACAAAGTGAGGTATTGTACAAGCATGTCACTGTTGCAGAACTTCTCAGTAACTGTAGCGAGTCAATATACTGTATAATTTATGTACTGTGTTGTAAACCTCTAAAACTGAGTTTATGTATGCATTTGTGATGTCATTTATGTATTTTACTCATTTGTGATATCATTATGTACAGGCTCTTAAAAATTATATTGCATTATGCCTCACACACCACATGAGGCATTCTTATTCACACCATCTGTAACAGTCAGTATCAGAGCAAGAGGATGACAAAGAATTTTTGAAAGCCTGTACGTCAAACTTAAGCAGACAAAGCCTCAAACTCTGTGTCAGTCTCTGCAATGGAGACCCTTGTAATGCAACAGCTGGTCCTATGGCTTTAAAGCCAGTCCTGCTACTTTGAAGATGTGTTATGGTGTTGGTGTCACTCAGTGCACCTCGCCTGGCTCGTTGCTTCATAGCCGGACGTAGGACTGCTGTTCTGCAATTTATCAAGGGTCTTTAATGTCAGTTTCCTAAGATGGACACAGAATTTTATGTTTGTTCTGTGCACAAGTTTGAGTTCCGGAGTGAAATTACAACTGAGCATGTGAATGACTTCATAAAAACACAACACAGGTGTCAATGTTTACAATGCAGTGCTACGCTGCATACTGACTCACACTGGTTACAGTTCAATCCTGTTATGTGCATGTATGACCAGACCTCTCGTCATTTGTTCACAACAGTAATAGTCCCAGAATTCTTTGATTTTGAATCTCCTACAGGAAACCCTTGTTATGCATGGTTTTCATATCTGTGGTTACACTTGCACACAAATACTTGTATACCTCCATAAGTATACATGGGATGGCATTTTACTGAGACATTGATACTCTCAATTTGTATGATGATCCAATATACTGATTTTATTGCATGTTATTGAATTGAAAGTTATGCCTTTAAGAGGACTGTCTTTGGCATGATAGTTTAAAAAATGTACAGGAAATTGAATGTCAATGAAACTTCTCAGAGCTTGGTGTGGCCTTGCTGAAACCAATTCTACAATATTTAAGTTCTTATGGGTATTTGCCATTTAAATATCTGTAATGCTCGCAGGATGCACTCAGGGTCATTATGATACTTGTCAGTAACTTCTAGTAAAATTCTGTAGGAAAAAAGTTAGAGGATACTGTAACTGCATTCTAACTGGCATGACCCCCTCCCCTCCCTCTTTGTGTGTGTGTATGAGTGGAGGGAGGAGCATGTGTTTTGCATCAGACTCACCCACAAAAAATGGCTTAAGGTTCAGCGTGATATCTGCAGTAAAGATTAACCAACCTGAATGCTGCTAATAACATCAAACATTCTTATCAGGAGCCACAGGACAAAACACAGATGAAGACAAATTAATTGTTTTCTGACTTTAATGAGCTTGATTATTTCAATTTGTTAAACGTTGGGTGCATACAGTATATCGTACACATCAATGAAACACAGCATGTTTAACATGGCTTTCTTTTTATTTTCCACTTACTTTCTCAAAATATGATTTCTTTATGGAACAAATGAAACAGAGTATTGATTCCTATGATGCCTATGTATTTAGGTAATCTTAAACATTATTTATTTTCTTCATGACTGGCAAAGAATATTACATTTTCTTATCTCTTTGTATTATTATTATGAAAAACAAATAAGCCAATGTGCTAAATATTTTGGAAAAAGGGAACATTAATTAAATAAAGTTAACATACAGTACATTAAATTTGACAAGAAATAAGTATCAGAGTCAGCCCCCTGAATCCACTACAGTATTTATATTGAGGCCAAGACCTCTGTAAACACATATTTTATTATATGCACAGTGTTTATGAAGCCAGTAACATCAATGAATAATATGGGTTTACTGTATCGAGTTATTTCCCACCCTTTTCTTTTTCCAATGGTGGCGTCTCCACTTTTGCTGACTGTTGGCTTGTGTGTTGTCCTCCCTCAGGCCACCTCTAATGTCTCCTATGTCTCGGAGGCCAGTGAAAAGGCGGGGAAGCTGCTCAAGAATTAGCCTCCTCACTCTTTCCTCCTCTTTCTCCACCTTTTTATTTCTTTTTCTTTATTCATGTAGTTTGATTTTTTTTCTTTTTGCCTTTTTGATTTCTTATATTTCTCTCTGGTATTACTCTCTTGCTCTATCCTATCTATGGTCCGTATGCAAGAATGTTTACAATGTTGACAAATGGCATAGTACCAGTATGACGACTCTACAGACACACTACAGAGTCATCATACCGGTACCACTCCATTGTCAACACCACCACCAATGTTCTCGCATACAACACCATGAACTGTTCCCATCCTTCTCCCTCACCACACCCCAGAGTCTGTTCAGATGACGTTCAGCGACAGTTGAATGGGAAGGTAACAGACATAGACAGTAGTCCTTGGGCTGAAGCCTATGGTACTTTGTAGTAAATGCAGTAACACCATTGGGTGCTGGTAATTGGACAGCTGGAGTAGTGGAAGTACAGTACAGCAATGTATATTGAGTAGGCTAGAGATGGTTTTATTAACTAACTTCCCAAGCCTAATACATTAAGTCTCTGATTCAGTACTAGGGAAAATGTTTTACAGTCGAGTTTACTAAGGAAAAGGTTATGTGAGTAATGCGATAGTCTTTTATTACTACACATATGAAATTGTGTGTACAGTACATTTTAAATTTCTAGTCATCCTTGCTCAATCCTACAAGTAGTTGTTTGTGTAGGGGCCACAGTAATTGCAGAATGTACAAAACTCCTTTTGTTAACTTGGGACAGTGTTATATCTGTCTTTGCAAAATTTTCATAAAGCTACTGCTTTATCAGGAATAGCACAACATTAAAATATTATCAAAGTTCATTTATTTTCTAGTTTGTCATCTTGCTTCTTAGATTGGTTGTACTAAATTTTTTAAAGCTGTTTGGGGGATTTAGAGTGCAATACTGTACAGTATAAGTATATAGTTGACCTACGAGTCATAATACAGTGTACCTTAGAAATGAAAAAAATAAATAAATATAGAATGTAGATTCTAATATTGCTCACTGATTAATTTTATAGCAGTAGGTCTAAAGTACAGTAATGCTTATTTAGATTTGTGGCTTGCATACTGTCTTTTTGAAGTTGATGGAAAGCTTGGATTAGGGCTGAAAATGGCTTAAGCAAATCTGATAAACTGTATATCAGAAATGGAATCAGCCAAGACTTAAAGTGGATTGGTGGAGTGAAATAATGTACAGTACATCTATACTGCATTTCAAAATCAAATGTGCAATGGAAATGGTAATTTATGATAATGATTGAAAATGTTGTATATCTGTAATTGTGAGTACTGTACAGTAGTTGTGATCCCCACACTACTGTACCGTACTGTACTGTACTACCCAACACAAGATAGAGCAATGATAGGGTAACTGCAGCTTCTTTACTGTCCTGCAAGTTTGACAGTAATGAAAAGAGAACCTGGTATGAAAAGGTGTTGAGAATGATTGAGTGAAAGACCTCATCTTCAGTTATTGGAAAATAGGAGAAAATAAGCTTAAGTGAGCTCAAAACTGAAAGAGAGTAAATTGAAGAACTGTGGAAACAAGACACTTAAAGGGAAAACCATTGAAGAGGTGTTTTGCCCTCAGTTTCAGCTGAAGTTCCCTTAGGGCAGAAGTGAAATTCATTGTTTTTACCTCAACCATGGGACAATAGGCTGTCACTAGCCTGAGTCTGTTACCAAGGCCCTGAGATTATTGAGTGAAGCTGTGAAGTACAGTACTATATTAGGTTCTTCACGGGTGTCTCACTAGATGGAGTGCAGTGAAGTTTCATGGTGTTGGTTGGTTGCTTCTTTTCTGTCCCACTAGATGACAACACTTTATTTATCCATGTCAGTATGTGGAGAGAGATGCTAAACCATCACTAACATCATGGTCGGGCATCTACTATGCTATGAGTTGGTGATGACATACAATATGTATGGGGCATTTTCTTGACATGTCGGTGTAGCCAAGATACTTGAAGAACTGAGAGATTCAGTGGATAACCGTAAAAAAAAAAAAAAGCGTTTGGCATGGACTCGATCCTAGGTTGTTGAAATTGCAGTCCAACACTCTGTGCACTCTAGTGCCTTTAACTATAAGAAAGCAGTCTCAAAAACATTTGGATACTTGGTATGGTAATACAGCTGTAAGCTTAATTTCATATCACTTTTTACCTATATGGTACAAGTGAAAATTAAACGCTGTACAGTATGATGAAAAATTGACCCATTCGTGTAAGGGCAGCAAGTGCTTCGTCAGCCGTTTAGATGTTCATTCTAGATTTTTATTTCTTGGAATTATTTCCATGGAGAGCTTCCTTATAGAGTTGCTTGGAAATCGGAACATCATTTGTTGCTGGTGGCTGTGGTGGTGTGATCTTCAGAGAGGCTGGGCTGATCGTTGAGCTGGTAATCTGTGATTGGTGTGGACTCTTTTAACTGATGGGGAGGAAAGAAAAAAAGGTAATGGAAAAAAGGAAAGTTTTGAGTTTATGGCTGTATGTGAGAACAGCATCTGAAAGTGAGTACTGTATGGGTAGGAATGAAAATACAGTCTTTAGGAAGGGTATGTACACAGATTGTGTACTGTAGTGAGGTTGATTGGATTGGTTATAGAATGTTAGGTCATTCACATATTTAGGTAGAGTGTTGATCAAAAAGTAGGATGCAGTACTTAGGAAAAATGTAATGAGCATGGAAGTGAAAAAGTTACTGCATTATATAATGGTACATACAAGCATTAACATAATTTATGGATTCTTATCTTTTCTGTCATAACTTATATGCAACACTCTTTATATGGATCGTAAGGTCTTCTAGGGTACTTCTTTTCCTTGTAACACACATCTATGGAAATAATTTTTATACCAGCTTCAGTATGTATCTACCCAAGAATACTGTACCAACTTCTCAAAACAATACATTATGGATAAGGAACAAGACTATATGAGGAGCCTGTATTGATGATGTTTAGCTACTGCTTCTTCAGGTAGTGAAATGTGGTCAATCAAGGCTTCTTGTACAGTGTTGTTCCTTATCTATTCTGTCAAGCTCATGGGCATCCATAGGGGGTGGGCAAGGGGGAACTGTTGCCCCCTCCCCTTAGAATTTTCCAGTTCTTGTTCAAGTATGACTGAGTGATTTGAGTGGATTCATACATATTCTCATTTTATGCATTTGATAAATAAGTTATGTAGCTCATGGAATTATATGTCTATGCATATTTGAAGTGTGTGTATTTTGATATACAGTTTTAAAAAACACATAAATATAAAATTTTATGTATTTTGCCCCCCTTTCCAAAAAATTGTGTGGATGCCCCTGGTCAAGCTAATGCATATTTTACTCACAAAACATGACACTGGTACACAGACCCATCAGGTGGTGATCTTTGGGACAGGGAGTTATTATGAATAGCCCTTTGTATGGATAGCCAGACCCCCAGTACAACCTTGCCAAAGGAAGCAGAATTGTTGTTACTGCTTTGTCTTGGCAAGGATTGACTGAGATCTTTCCATAAGGGAACAAGGTGTCAATTCATATGAATGAATAACTATAAGAAGTGGGTGTAGTCACAGTTATACTGTATTTAGGAACATGGAAAACAAGCAACAATGTAGAATATAAGAACAGTGCCATAGGCCCTACTCACATTCATTCCCCCTGTCAAGTCCACAAAATAATGAAGGATAAATAAATACCAATGAAAGTATGGAAGAAACAAAAGTGCACATAGAAAAATATATGGAAACAATATTATAAATGACTAGAACATTGGAGAAAATAGTAGAACAGATAATAATTTTGTATGTGGTTAGACAAACAAAACAAGTACTGTACCATAAACTGTATAGACACAGGTACAGTATCCTGACTATTGAAGAAGATACTGCTGAAAAAGTTGGTAGAGTCTATTGAAGAAACTGCTGGAAAGGTTGGTTAAAATTGGTAGAGTCATATAGATTGTTTATTAATTGGCGGGTGTGTCTTTCCCCCAGGCTGGATCCAACACGGCCAGAGTGGACATGGCTAACAAGAGGGCCGGCTCGTTGCTGAAGAACAATTAAACTGGGAGGTAGAGACTCGCCTAACACCTCTCCCTCCTTCCCTCTCCTCTTCCCTCCTTCCCACTCCTCTTCCCTCCTTCCCACTCCTCTTCCCTCCTTCCCACTCCTCTTCCCTCCTTCCCACTCCTCTTCCCTCCTTCCCACTTCTCTCCGCTCTCACTCCTCTTCCCTCCTTCCCACTTCTCTCTGCTCTCACTCCTCTTCCCTCGCATTCTCTCCAACTACCTGCTGTCTCACCACCTCTCATTTTCTTCAGTTTCCCTCTCTTTCCTGCTTCCTCCCTCTCCTTTTCTCCAACATCCTCTATCTCCTCCCTCCCTTTCTATGGCTAAGTTTCCTCCCTTACAACAATTCCTTCTTTTATTCCTTCCTTTTATCCTTCTTTTATTTCTTCCTTTTATCCTTTTATTTCTTCCTTCCCTTATCGTCAGTCATGGTCACCCAAATACCCTTAATTGGCCTTCATCTTCCTCACCTCACAGGACATTCACCACCCTATCCTTAAGGGAGAAAACTTTTGACGTTTAATTTAAGGGCCAGTGATTCCCTCCAAACTATGTCACGGAAAAGATCTCTGTGATAAGTAACATAAATTAAGGAATTGGTGGCCCTCTAAATTACTGTACAAAAAAAAAAAAATCCTTAATTAACACCCCATAGTTCTCCCATCCTTGCAACTAGCCAACCAACCTACCAACCACCTATTTACAAGCCAACCCACCCACTTACAAGCTAACCCACCCACCCACTTACAAGCCAACCAACTCACCCTCCCACCCACCCACCCACTTACAAACCCACCCACCCATCAACCAACTAACTACCCACCCACCCACCAACCAACTACCCACTCACCAACTAACTACCCACCAACCAACCAGTCATCACCAACCACTGACAGTTTACCAGCTCAACCATCAATCAGCCCTAGTACAGTAATCCATTCATTTATTACGTCAAGGCAGTAAACAAATAGATAGGCTCACTCAAGGACACACCAACACCACCACCAGCAAAATAATGATGTTTATGATCACTTACTAACAACTGTAGAATGGACATCTTTGTAAGAGCACTCCGTGTGGAAGTAAATGCCACGTCACATATGCGAGTTGACTGACTGGAAGAGGGCCGTGTTCCCTGAGACAAATGACCGTAATAACTGTGGTAGGTGAGGTGAATACAGCACCATGAGAGGATCTCCAGCTGTGGTCACAAATGAATATGTTTCCCTCTGGATTGTTCTTCTTTGAAATGAATGAAATTGTTGAACTTTTTTTGTGTGTGTGCATATTTGAAAGTATCGTTTGTCTTTCACGTTGTCATTTGATATAATGTTACAGAGGATGACCAAAATTAATAATAATCTTTAATATGCATTACTGTATATGAAGGATTAGTTGACCAAAGGGATCTATTGTACTGAATGTGCTACACAAGGCAAATCGTAGTATTAGATGGACTGTAATTTATTTGTATTGTATGGTCTGAGTGGTACACTGGAGTTGGTACATTCACATCCAAGTACAGTTGCGGACAATAATAATGATCCACATTGGGGTGGCTCATGTAAATGTTTACCTTTGTTTGTTAGCTGAAAAACTTTCCAATAACTAGGTTAGATACCATCTAATTTACTACAAGCAGCTACTCATAATTCAAAACAATAACATATGAGAATGTGAAAACATTACAGTAATATATTTGAGCTGCCCATATGTGTATGATCATTATTGTCCACAACTGTACTGTACCTTGATGCATGTGTCATTTGAGATGGCAACAATGTGTTGGAGGAATCGGTGTGGGTAGAACAGCATCATTTTATTCTATAACAATATGTACTAAGTATAGTGGGTCTACCCACGCTCACTCTTCCACCACACAGTGTTAAAAGTTTTGGTGGCACATGTATTTAGGACTTTAGGTACAGTTGCCTCCACTAGTGATGAGCAGTGTCAGGTGAGTTTGGCAAAATATGGCACCACTGTGTTTGTTTACTAGTAGTAACCAGAACTCACTCCTGCAATAATTTCAACCATATTGATGCTATGTAAACAAACACAGTGGTGCCAAACCCAACATACGCTGTGCTTATTACCAGTGGAGGCTAATGTACAGTATAGGAACACAAATTTACTGGCTCCAGTGTAATTTACTTTGGGATGACCATATAATTCACACATTACAATACAATACAAACCAAATGTTACAGTGAGAGTGTAAATATAATATTGATATCCATCAATAACTAATGTTTGCTCTGGATGGGACAAAAGGTATTCATTTGGAGTGTTTCCCCTCGTCTGAGATACTGATGTTTTAATACTTTTAAAAAATTGATCCATTGATGGATTCTGGATACTGGAACAAACTTAAAATGGTTACCCTGACCATGGGGTGAAGGTATGGGAAAGGAAAAGAAGGGTAAAAACGGTATGTTCAACTAAGTAGAGTGTGATGGTGTGTGTAGAGAAGGAAATAAATTATAATAGTTGGGATGGTAAGGGAAGTTGATAACCAAATATTATAGTGCCTCGAATGGTGCCAGGGAGTGGATGGGGTGGTGGTAGAGCCATAGTGGTGGTGAGGATAGGTAACTATCCACCACTACAAAATTAATATTCTTCCAAGTCTGAATCAAATAATTCCTGCTGACCAACTGAGTGGTGGGAAGGCAACCCTACTGTTGTCGCCCGTCAGGTCACGTGTACCAAAACATTTTTGGTGATGATTGTAGGTGGTCAGGAAGGAGGGATTAATTTCCTATGACCTCTGCGTCTGAACCATATTCAGTTGCACCATTTCTCTCTCAGTGGGATTCTCCTTATGACCAGAAGTAGGTGGGAGTCTGCCTTCTTGGTCTATTTGCAAACTAGACAGTGTATGTCTCGAGAGTTTGCTCCATCCTGTCAAGTCTACTTTTTCTTTTATTTTACAAGTCTTCTAAATTACTTGCCCTATATTTTACAAATATTTTGCTGTGTCTTACATTTTGTTTATATTTTATTTTGTCCTTCATTTTACAAGTCTTACTTTTTCCTTCAATTTACCAGTCCTCAATTTTTTCCTTCATTTTACCAGTCCTCTACTTTCTCCTTAATTGCTTGCCCCTCGTACAGTACAAGTCATGATCTCCTGAATGCAGCACAACTTCTGGATGATCAGACATTTCCTCATTTCTGGTTTCTTTCCCCCTCCCCCAAGAAGCCACTATGACCTATATGAAACTGGGAGGGTATTTTGGTAAAGTGCATGTGAATTTTGCTTGGCTGCCTCTCTAAATGCTCCACACCTTAATATCTAGCAATAACAGAAGCTGGAGCAATATACAGTACTACACGAGTGCATTAGGTAGTATTGTACTTACCCTGATCTGGAGAATGGTGCATACTTGACCTCTACAACATCAACTGGTTCTTGGTAATGACGGTGGGATGTAGAGCTTTCACTATGTCCGACCTCATCATTATTGTAAGCATTTGAAATTAAATTTTTACCTTGATTTCAGTTTTGTAATATAATAGTTTCCTGTATTGTTTTCAGGTATTTTGTTAACTTTTAAAAGCTTGATATTTCTGAGTATCCGATTAATTATATTGGACCAAAAATTTGAGTTATTGAATTAATATTACTGTACAGTAGTTGGTTAGCTTTTTGTTTATCAGTGACCAACACAACTTTTCTTCATCTTGTGTTTATAGAAACCAAGTGAAAAGGGACCGTATGTAAGAATATATGTGGTGTTGACGATGGCACAGTATGATGACTCTGAATTGTGTCTATGGAGTCATTGTACCTGTACCACACCATCATCAAAACCATCAATGTTCTTGCATGTGGCCCTAAGTTGGACATAAAACATACGGACAAAATAGTTATTTTTAAAATATCACCAGAAACAAAAATGGTGTATTATGTGTACTGTATGCATCCACTTATATGGTACAGTATTTATTTCCATAACTACAGTAAAACATTATATCCCTTGACTCAGATCCTACATTACTATTGTCTTTACCTCTTCTATTAGATGGTTTATAATATCTCTTGCCTCATATACTGCTGGTCATATTAGAGTTGTTGGATAGTGATTTGAACTAAAGGTAGCCTACTGTACTATACATTGCATTAGAGCAACAACAGTTTTATTGTCTATGACCAGTATAATTGTATTAATAAATTATAAATGTTCCCACTTTCATGTTGCATTGCCTTACTCTATAGTGTACAGTATACAAGTAATTTGTGCATATATATGGTTCCATATTATTTTGTAATTCATAAAAGTTTTAAAGTTGTTTATGAGATCCCAGCTGTAGCCTACTATTGTATCCCATCTTTACAAGGGATAAAGGAACTTCATTGAGACAAATGTACTGTGATGGTTCACAGTACTTACCCTTTGTTGATTTATGTGATCATGTAGCAAGTGATATTTCACATTTCTCAGGAAATACCTTATTTATTATATATGTACTGTACTGAATGATTAAAAAGGGCCTATCTATAAGGTAGCAGAGTGGTTGCTAAGATCTTTTTTGAGGAAAACAGAGAGCCATTTCTATCGCAAACACATTTGAGTATCATTTTCTAAAACTTTTATATCTGTGCCACTTTTCTTCACTAGTAGTTATGAATTTTCAGCTTTTTTTTTTAATTTATTTGGGGGTAGCAAAGTGGCAGAGGTACCTATACTGTTGGGTTAGTTTAGAGTTGGAATACCATATCCTTCATTAGTTTGAACATCGTAATCCAACCAGGAATCAAACCTGCAGCCTGGATGGTGTAACTTGCTCATATTTATTCATACAGCTTTGTGTCTTTCCAAGGCTACTTGAGTGTTTCTTATACAAGTATGGTACAGTATTGTACTTGTAGTGTACTGTATATGTATTACTCTATTATTGTTCTTGCTACCTCATGCAATTAATATTTTTACTTTTTATTGCAATGCATTTGGTGTTTACTTAAGGTTGGTGTAATCATTTATTGTATCTTTTTCCACAGGCTGAATCCAACAAGACCAGAGTTAATGTAGCCAATGAGAGGGCTGGCAACCTGCTGAAGAATTCATAAACTGGGAGGCAGACTTTCCCAATACCCCTCCCACTCCTTCCTCTTTCCCTCCCTCTCTTCACTCTTCTTTTCCTCATATATCATCACCTTCCTTCTGCTTTTGCTGTTATCATATGCCCTCTGTGCTCTTCCTATCCTCCCAACACCCTACATCATTTCTCCCCCATCCCCCCCCCCCAACTCATTATTGTGGCCCTTATCCTCTGTTTTTTGTCTTTACTCTCCCCCTTCCTTATAAGAGGTTCTTTTTTTTTCCTTGCCAAATCTAATCCCCCTTTATCCAATCGCCAACAACCACGCCCTCCTTCCTCCCCTAACACCTTTAACATTCCTCCCCCCCTAAGCACCAAACTGACTGTCATCCTCTCCCTAACACCTTATACACTGTTCTCTCCTATTGACAGTCATCTCCTGCCTTTATCCATCACCCATTTATCCCCCTCCCTCCCAACCCATCAACAAGTCAGCACCATTGACAGTTTACCAGCTTAAATGATGGGGGAGGCTCTCTGAAGAACACATGACCACCATCACCACCACCAGTGAGTGATGGTCCTGTTTCCAAGCAACTTGCCTGTGGATGTTTTCACTCAAGCTCTCCACATGGAAGTAATTAATTTCAGAGCAGCCATAGATCATCTGGACATACTAAGTATAACTAATTAAATGAAGTTTAGAATAATTATGGCGATGAGCATCTGTGATGGTTGTGACTGAAGTCCACATGTTCCTGTTGAAAAAAATGTTCTTTTAAATATTGTAGTATCTCTTTGTGATTATAAAGCATATGTAAATTGTTACAGTAAATTTAAGTTATGAGTACTGTATCTTGAAGGGAGTCTGGGGAGAGCAGGTATAGTGGGGGATGTAGACATTTACTGGTGGCCTGTCAGTAGTCTGCCTCACACATCCCAGTGCATTTACACATTCTCCAGTCATTACTACTGTACTCTCTTGGGCACTCTGTTGAATTCCCACATCTGGTATATTAATTAACCATATCAGCCTCAGCTTATGTGATGTCTGTAAACAGTTCCTGCCCCATTATCATCTTGCATTATTGGGCTCTTGTTGTGATGCAAAAATCCTGGCCACTCTCCCTAATCAGTCTGTGTTTACTTCCCCTTCCCAATCACTTGCTAAGAAGTCAGTTCCTTACTTTACCTTGGTCACTATTTTCAAGAATTTTCTTTCCTAATTTCTTTGTCCTACATCTCTTCCTTGGCTTATACACCTGAAAGTCATTGATGAATAACTTTTCATACCTTTGCCTTCCCTTTGAATATACAGTATTCTAAAAAGCATTTACTTGGTACCTGGTAGTTCCCTTTTGTCCTTGCTCCCCTTGCCACAAACTATAGAACTATGAATGCATAATGATGACTGCAGTAAAACTGGTTATACATGCATTCATTTGTATTTATGTGGAGAGAGAGAGAGTGGTATTGTTTTTGTTATTGTTAAAGACTGAAAGCAAAAAGACAAAAAAAAGGGCAAAAATGTTAGGTACATTTTTAGACTTGGATGGTCATGAAGTGTTTATTCTTGTAAGACCTGATTATTATTGGTGCACACAAGGAAATGCCATTTTATGTAGTGGAAATATTTACGGTTATAGTTTGTAGAAATTTCCCATACAGTTTAAAAAAATGTGTAATTTCTTATTTGTTTATATAGAATGATAGAGTATCATTCAGCAGTACAGTAATTCTGGATCATGGCATCAACTTTGATCACAGGAAAGAGTGTACCTAGACTTGTGTTTTTCTGCTTGATGATGTGCAGTGGTCATGGAGAAGTGCTACTCACGATGTCACTGAAACTTGCTACTGTGTATGTTATACAGGCCAGGCTACATGACACAGGACCGTATGCAAGAACATTGCTGGCATTGACGGTGTGACTCCCTAGACACAGTACAGAGGCATTTTAATGATACTGTGCCAACGTCAACATTATAGATATTCTTGTATACGGCCCATAGTGCAATTCCCTGGGTAACCTTTGCCTAGACCACACACACACTTGTTAAAGACCCTTGTCACCTTATACTCCAGTTTCAGGACATGTTGTGGAAAGGCGTGTAAATTGACTCTTGATACACTTTAGTTAGGGTTGGATTGCTCATGTGTGTTATTCTGGCCAAATTGTGTGACATGACAATGTGTGTCTTCGGCCCAGATGCTAGGGTGGCCTCTTGTTTCTCATACATATAAGTTTCTTCCCTGGGGTTCTAAATCATGATTACGGTAATCATTACATGTATTGATACATTGTTATTGACTGAAAACTGTTTGTTACAGTCTTGTAAATTTCATTGTCAGGGAAATCATAGCAGTGTAAACAGAAACTACTGTCCTTGTCCTCTATTTAGATTGGTAGAAGGACAAATATCAGTGATTTTCATTGCAAACTTGAAATAATATGCATTATGGTGATACTGTGTATTACATTGTATATTTGGTAACATGAAGAGCTACACAGGCCTGGCATGCAAGCTGGTGCAAATATCTGTCCTATTACCCAATCTTTTCTTTTCAGATTGTCCAGTAATTAATTGGTGTTCACAAATTCACAGTTTGGGTGTTGTAAATAACTAAATTGTTTACATATGATTTGCTTGCAAACTTATTGGGGCTACATGCATATTAAATAATTACTTATATCCCCTTTGAGGGTAAACATACCAAATGTTGCAGTCAGACTGCCCCAGGAACCTTTGAGTTCTATTTGGCCAAGAGTACATGAAGCAGATGCGTTTTAATGGTGGTGGTTTTTGAGAAAAGCTGAATTACAACCTGATTCGTTTCCCAGTGGATGTAGAATTTTCTGGTGAGCTGATGATTGAAAACTGAAGCTATAATTTTATGCTTCCATGATGTTAATTTGTGTGTTTTATAAGCAATCCATTAATTAGGTATGATGGAAAGGCTGACTGCACAATACTAATACTACTGCTGTTTCTTCAGTGCATGACTGAGGGAGATGCTGTAAAGATGAGTACTATACTCCCCCACCACTCCCTCCCTCATTCCCATATTTTTCCTTTTTGACTCGTTTATTTTCATTATTCTTTTGCCATGGTAGTAAACTGCTTCCTCCACTCCTAGCTCCCTTTTACCTTTTTGATAATAATATCCTCTCATGCATCATCATTTCTCCCTTCTTTATCTCCTTCCTTTCCTACTTCCACCCCAGCCCACCCCAGCTTCCCATACCCCATTAAGACGTATCAGTATTAGGGTCTACCTGGCATCAGTAGTCTCGCCTTTGCCGCTCACCCTCATTTTCCTTTCCCTTGTCTCGCCTCGGTCACATTCTTCCCGCAAGCCCCGCCCATGTCTCCTCTTCAGATGTTGGCTGTATACAAGAATATCTGCAGTGTTGTTGATGGTGTGGTACTGATACGATGCCTCTTTTGTGTGTGTATGGAATAGTCATACTGGTACCACTCCATTGTCAATACTAATCATGAATGTTCTTGCATATAGCCATATGTCATATCATATCTCAATCGTGTTATAATCCTGTGAGTATTTTAGGTCAATTTAATTTTCTTCACTGTCATTGATTTTTAATTTTACATTCCCATACTGGTAAGGTTAAAGAAATGGGAAAAAATGAAAATATATAAAAATTGGAGATGCCATTTTTGTAGATTTGGGAGCCCGGACGCAGGTGAGAGAAGGAAGTAGACGGGAAAGCAAAAGCATAGAAAATAAAAACTGTGATATAATAACCATTATTTATTTGCATTCATTCTGCACCAACCCACCCAACCAACTAACCATACACCAACCCACCCACCTACCCAGACCTCTCCTCTCCTCTCTTTCTTACCCATATCCTTTACCAATGCCATTATAGTATTTTATTTTTGTCTCATCCCTCTCTATCTCCCCAAATCCTAAACCTACCAATCCTTTCCCCTTAGATCCTTTTCCATCATCATTTCCACATCCTTCCATCCAATATATTTCCCTTGTCACCTACTGTATGTTAATTCCTGCCCTTATTATTACGTTGGTCGCTTTGTGTCGAGGAATTGGAGGGTTATCGATTCCTCCAATTGGTGCCATGAAATCGAAACCCCTGTTAGGTAATCTTTTTCCTGGCATAGTTTGGAGGAAGCAGTAGCCCCCCAGTTTACAAAGAAGATATGATCCCCTTAAGTTGGTACATATTTCAGTTGACAGCTTCCAGTACCCATCCCTCTCCCTCCACCACCACCACGACCACCACCACCACCACACTTATTAATTATTCTCCATTGTTTGGCCATATCAAAACTTCAGAAAATGAATCTTGGATTATTAAGGTCTTCTCAAGTAGTTTGCCATTGCTAGTGCTAGTTTAGAAAAGTCGTTTTTGCATGTGTATTACCATTGTTAGGCCCAGAAAGGTTCCCAATTATTATTTTTGTTCTGCCTGGGTTTGGGTAGAGGAGTTTTGCAGTCAATGATTTGTTTGTTGTAGCGTGTGATATTGTCCACAGCTATCTTTAATAACAATACTGATAATTAATAATAATAATAATAATAATAATAATAATAATAATAATAGTACTATCATTGTACAGTCACTGTGGAGTTTCGTGAAGACTTTGTGCATGCCGTGGGACATTCCTCCTTTACATAGATAAGTAAACAGACCAATAAGCTAATAATACCACATAATATGATTGGCTCCAGTTTCTCTATGCATATATATAATAAAGTCATGAATATATATATATATATATATCCACGTTATAGGTTGTTTGTCCTTATATCTTTCTATACTGTAATATAATAACCTTCAATCTCCAGCCCCCTACCACACTACTACCTTTCACTTGACATATTAATGTGTTGTTCCACAGGGAGGTGTGTTGCCACCTTGTCGAAGGACTTATGCAAAATTGTAATAATTACCACTGTACAATGCAATGTTTAAAATAGTCTGCATAAATATATTGACTTGAATATTTCTCAAAACAGTGGTTGTGTATATTTATGGAGTAAGTAGAAGTCATGGAGCATAGTCAGCAGAACTTGATGCAAAATTCACTCTGTCAATTTAATAAAGTAACAGCTGTAGCTCATATCAGCTGGCCTCTAAACCCTGAAAGTAATAATGTACAATTTGTTCCAAACATATTTGAGGTCATAAAATTCCAGCAAAAATGTTAGTATCGTTCCAGACTCTAGTTCCATGACATCAAAAGTTTATAAAACTGTTACACTATAACCAACACTTGTTATAAGCAGTGAACTGCTGTAACAAACATTATCGTTCATATTTACCAAGTGGTCAAAGTTCAGTATGGTCATTTATAAGACTTTATTACATTGCTGAGGAGGGTGGCTGGTGATGCCTTTCTGGAGAGTTAGGAGGCCCTGTCAGTGGTTCTAGTCAGCCATGCAGGCCCAACATTGGTACTTAATGGCTGTTGTGTCCCAACTTTGCATACTCCATGCCTGCTGTTGTTTAATATCACTGCATCCATTTTCTTTCCTTTTGCTAATAGACCTTTATTGTTTTCCCTTTCCTTTCCTTTTCATGTTTCCTCTACCACCTCCTCCTCCTACATGTCACTATTCCTTTTTTTCTTTTCACTATTTCCACAGCACTATATAATGGCGTGTCTTCCCCTATAAGTGGATCATCCACATGCAGTACAGTACTAGCCAAATAGCTCTGTCATGTCTTCTTCATGTATTTGTCATGTATCTTCTCTATTGTTAATACAAACTAGTAATTAATATTCTTATCCATATTTGTCCTTCTATCTTTATTTACTTTACTATAATGTCTTTGTTGTTCTTCCATCTCTGTGTTGTATAGTGTTTAAGGGACCCTGTGGTCAGAAAATTGGAGGTAAAAAGAGTCCTTCATATATTGCCACGAAACATCACCTACATTAAAGAAGCTTGTTTCGTGGTATAGTGAGAAAGAATCAGAAGCCTCCAATTTTCATACACAATCACAGGAGCCTTAATGGGTAGTTGAAGCAGTATTGTTGAATATAACAACTGTGTTGATTGTTTGGCTGCTTTTCTTCCCTCCCTCCAAACTGTGTTGCTTTCTTCTGTCCATTACTCTACTCCATCTTTCCCTCCCTCCATTTGACCTTCCTTCTCCAACATTTAGTAAACTTTTCTCCTTCTCTTTTTGTATACCTTCTTACCCTTTCACTTGTACCATACATCTTTCACCTTCCCCTGGTATCTCTGGTTGTCATAAAAGGTGACTAAAAGGGGCTTTCACTTTTCTAACTGTCCCTTTTTTATAATCTGTTATCTTTTGTGCTTACTGTCCCAACTTTCAATCACTTTCCTCGGGTGCCATCTGACCTCGCTGTTGCGGCGCCTAATATCAATCAATCTTTCATCTTCCTTTCTAAAGTCACTGATGGATGGTCTGCATAATAATACAAATTAAGTATGTCAGTACAGTATTTTATTATTGAGGAATCACGCCCTTTATGTCTTTGGGCCATATGCAGGAATACAGTACTCTTGGTGTTGACAATGGCGTTGTACCATTAGAAGGGCTCTGTTGTTTGTCTATCGAGTCATCGTACCTTTACCACTCCTTCGTTAACACCACGAATGTTCTTGCGTATGTCCCATCCCTCCATTATCTTCTTATTCAGTGTTACTCTTACCATCTTTCTCTTTTTTAACTATTCCTTAATTTCTTATTTTACTCCTTTTGTCTATCTTTCAACATCAATGTTGTTTCTTCCTCTTTTCTCCACGCACCTTTTGTTTCTCACTCCTTTTGTCTATCTTTCCATATCCATATCTTCTCATTTTTTGTACTTCCTTTACCTTCAACCACTGTACCTCCATTCCCTTCCTCCTTATATTATTAACTTTCTCTCCTTCACCATCCTTCCTTACCTGTCTCATTTTATTTATTTCAGTCTTTCTCTCCTTCCCTTCCTCCTTATACGGTAATTATTTCCTCTCCAGCATTCTCTCCTTCACCATCCTTCCACCACCACCTACCTACTCTTAGAGATCTGATGCAACCTGTACTGTACTTAGGGTCGTATGCAAGGACATTCATGGTATTGACGGTGGCATGGTACTGGTACGACGACTCCATAGACACAACACAGCCATTGTACCAGTACCACACCATTATCAACACCAGGGATACTTTTGCATACGGACAGCCCTTACAATCGCTGGCCCCTGGAGTGGTGTTAAACTTGTGTGTGTACTGTGTCTGTCGTCCCATGCATTCTCTCAACCATTCCAAAATAATAAAACTCTGTATATCAAAAAGAACCGCTCTATTATTGAGATTATTTTCTATGCCACTCGTTTGGCCGGCTAGGAGTTGTTATTTATGCTGTATTTTAGCTTGTTTGAAGACTGTTTTTATTTTCTTTCTAGTAATAATCATATTTTGCTGTATCCTTATTTAACTAGTGATTAACCTACCTTGTTAGGATGGAAGTTTTATTATATAGGAATCACAAAAGACAAAAAAATGTGTAGAGAGTTTTTTAAAGACATTTGGCTCAAGAATTTTTTTTATTACAGTAGAGCAATTAGGGAACATTATAATGATAAATAGAACTCATTGTTTGGATGAAAAAAGAAATTTTGTGACCACATTAGTCTGATATATTTAAATATATGAGTTCTGCCTCTTAGCACTCACAGTTCAGGCACACAGTTATACATATATATATATATACATTTTTAAAGATTTTTTGCACTTTTAAGAGTTAGTGTAAACTATTAGGGGTCTGTATCAGTACTGAGGGGACAGACTTGAGACCGGGAGCTGAGAAAGGCGGCTTCTCTCTTTGTTGACCTTCGGGCGGACCAGGAGCGGCCTACAGTAGCTCATACTGTATCATTTAATAAAAGTGGAAATCATTCAGTTACTATCTTATTTCTATCCTTGTTATTAGTGTAAACATTTTTAATTCAGTACTGTATAAGAAAAACTGTGTACGAGACCAAATTTAAGTACTGTACTGCATAATGTTCTGTGTGGATAGACTGTACAGTAGGCTACATATACTGTATATATATATATATATATAAAGTAGAGTTGTATGTTTATATGTATTCTATTAGTAATCTATATAGATTCTATTAGCAATGTATATAGATTCTATTACTAGAAGGATAGGCCACTCATGGGATTTTTGTCCTAGGCGCGGTGTTTTTTTTTTTTGCTGGTTGAATTTGTGACTGAAAAGTGAATTACTGGGTGCTCAACAATAAACTGTAATGTGAGTTGTTACATAATTTGGAAAGTTACGGAGTACAGATATGACTAATTGCGATAGTTATACAGTATTAATTTGATATTAACTAGTGTTAGATGATAATACCGTATCATATCAACTGGGGTTAGAAGATACAGTTAAACCTCGATTTAACGGACAAACTAAATTTAGACGATACAGTTAAACCTCGATTTAACGGACTAATGGGAGTTAATGTGTCAGTTAAGTCTAAAGTCCGTTACAGCGATGAATTTTTAGGTGGGGTTCGAAATTTAAGAAAAAAAAAACTTGTATGTACAAAATATAGATACAGTTAACTCTCGAATAACGCAATTTTGAGTAATGACTGAAATGAGTCGGCGACATCCGTGGTGGGGGAGGTGGTAGGGGGAAGAGGGGAGATAGGGCGTAATATCGTTTGTTTACTTTTATCAACCACACGCTCTGCCAGCTGGATACAAATTTTGGATTGAATATAAGTTATTACAAACCACAAGACAGAAGGAGTCACACGGGAAACAGCAAGAATTAACGCATGTACAAAGGGGCGCACAAATCCTTAACCCTTAAAATATATATATATTAAAAAAAAACTAATTATTAAAAAACGACGGCGGCGGCGACGACCAAAAATAAATAAATAAATAATAGAAAAAAATAATAATAAAAAAAAATAAAAATAAAATATTACAAAAAAAAAATATTAAAAGAAATATACTTATTATTAAAAAAAAACAATTAAAAAAAGCTAATTATTAAAAAACTACGGTGACGGCGGCGGCAGAGGGGCGGCGAGTTAAGCACCAGCTTCATGTCAGGTGGTGCATTTACAAAACGGAAGGCCATATCCTTCCATATCAAGAAGGAAGGTTTTTCTCGGACAGAGAAATGAGAAGGAAACACCAGCAGCAGGTGTTGTTGAAGTTTGGAATAATTTGACATTCTAGAGAAACCATTACAACACTTATACTATTTCATATTTGCTTGAGTTCGTTTAACTTAATACTGGATCAGGGTATTGGAAGCTACATATAGTCTACATAATATTGTATTACAAGTATACAAGGTGTTTTAGGCTTAGTACTCTATAGACCTATGTACCCTTCTTCCTTCCACACTCATCAACATTCGTTATATCAGTTATTTACGTTGTTGTAGAAAAAGGAATAAAGACAATAAAGTTATATTTTCTTAATATTTATTATAAAACTACAATTAAGGTTTACAGTACATATATGTAATGCATCGAGATCAAATAGAAACTGTAGTTTAATTAATAAATCTACGAACACAATGACATACAAACAACTCTACTATAGTCTAGTAAATAAAAGTACATCAATATGCCTATTAGGAAATGACCAATAGTAATAATAGTTAACCAAAAGTAATATTGATCTGTAATGAAAGTAAATCTAATAACAACACCAGTAATTGAACCATAACATTGTATGGCCTGGTAAAGTACTCGTTCTATCTCATATTTATAATAATAATAATAATCAAGAGTAATATTGATCTGTAATGAAAGTAAATACAGTAACAACACCAGTAATTGAACCATAACATTGTATGGCCTGGTAAAGTACTCGTCTTATCTCATATTTATAATAACTCTACACAATACAATATAAATAAAGAAAATATCCACAATTATGAATAACACAATACTACGCAAATTATAAGTACATATTATAATGTTATATCCATAATGACCAGCTTATTATAATATATAGTGAACTACATAGTCATTCGTTGTACATATATTATAATGACCAGCTTGTTATAATATATAGTGAACTACATGTATAGTGAACACGTATCATTGTCAAATCCAGAGTGAGAGTAGGTTAGTCTACAGGAGTCGTTGTTAAACTCAATGGTTTAAGAATAAAGCAAAAGGTCCCACACATATATAGGTCTACTACAGTATTCTAGCCTGTCCAACCATGAGTCTTATAGATAAATAACTATAATTATTAACTGGACGCTGGAAACTCGACCCTGAAGAATGAATATATTGTCCTCCTTAGAAACGAGTAACTCCTTCATGTCCCTGAGTTGGACGGAGGGTTGCCCTGACGACACTGAGGGCTTGTCCTGAAAAGCCGCCCTTAATGATGTTACCAAGGACAGTGGAGAGAGCAGGGCTGGTGGCAGTGAGGTCACGGCGAGGGCTGGGTGTGTTGCCAGGGAACTTAGGTCGGGGGGTGTGGTGAGGCAGGACAGGGGGAAGGTCAAACCCCATACCACCAACACTTGACAATACAGGGGCATCACCCACAACCTGACGAGGAAAACAAAATGTAAACAATGTTATAAACCACATCACAAAATAAAATGTACTCGTTCCCTCTTCAACTGTCCCTCCCTTCCTTTCCTTTTTGTTATCCTTAATCTCCTTTGTAAACTCACTCTCTCTATAATATATCATCAAACAGATAAAATAAAACTGATGAATAATGATGCAGGCCTCGTGTGTGGTTGAATAGAGTATATAATATATATATATATAAGATAAGGAAACTCACGGTAAACTTTTGAAGGTAGGAGGAGTGTGACTGATGTTTTCCTGGTGACGGGAAAGTTGAAGATGCCTCGTGATGTGTGTGTCCCTGGCCCTGTCCACTCTCCACATCCCTGGTGGTGCAGGATGGGCTGGGGGGCGGTGTGGGGAGGAAGGTGGAGAGGCGGCCTTGTTTGACGGGGTCATCTTGGTGGTCATCGTAAGCCATGTTGTTCAGTGTGTCGGATATCGTCCACACATTACTCACATCTTGTTGTTCACTTCTTGTCAGCCACAGCTCCTCGACATTCTCCTCCTTCTGCTTCTGTAACACAAACATGGGTTTATTATATGTAGTAGAATTACAATGGGAACAGGCAACAAACAATAAAGGGGTTATTTTGCAAGTATGGTAGTGGTAGGAGTAAATTATACAGAAAAAGTACATATATATACGATTCTGATAAATATATGATAAACTGTACAAGTTAATATCCAGTAATTGCCATCAACTGTAAACATCCATTCACTATAATAACGTTAACAATTATTAACATACTACATTGGCATACAGTAATTGATATCAACTGTATATATTCATTCACTATTATAACGTTAACAATTATTAACATAAAGTAATTGCCATCAACTGTAAACATCCATTCACTATAATAACGTTAACAATTATTAACATACCACATTAACATAAACTGAACCAACGTGTCCATTAGGTTTGTTCGATGACCAAAATATAAAATATAATAAACTTACGTTGAAGCAGAGACAGATGACGAGAAGACTGATCACCACAACACAACCCAACATTACACACAGGAAGAGACTCCAAGACATCAACATCTTGTTCACAATTATTAGTATTATTAGTTGAGGAGAATGTGTGTTGTGATGTTAAACAAGTGTAGAGTTCTATTATTGTCTTTTCAACGGATCTACACCAACACACTATATACACTGACCAAAGTAATAATAAAGTAATGTTATAAAATGTGGGACTCCTCTTTTATATGTTGTGGTGTGAGAAGCTCCTCCTACTGTTCTATTTAACCCAATGGTTCCGTGTCTGTGATTGGTGGTGTAGTCTATAGGCCTACCTCACCTACGTATAGGCCTATACTACACCAACCAATCACCGTCTTACCTTCTCCATCCCTGATAGCCAATCACAGTTCATCATTACCATAGGCCCCGCCTCCTATATGAAAAGTTTTAATAATAATCCCACGAAACACACACACACACACACACACACACACACACACATACACACACACACATATATATATATATATATATATATATATATATATATATATATATATATATATATATATATATATATATATATATATACAACAAGGAGTGGATAGATAGTCTGTCCCCATAAAACTGTCTTTGTATTTGACCTGCGATTTCAATTGTGGTGGAGCAGGTAAAGGGTGACTCAGGTGACAGGTTGAAGGGAAGGTGAGGTGAGGTGAGGTGAGGTGAGATGACTGTATTAGTGGAGCAGGTTGTAGGTGAGGTGAGGTGAGGTGAGGTGAGATTACTGTAATTAGTGGAACAGGTTGTAGGTGAGGTGAGGTGAGGTGACTGTATTAGTGGAAGAGGTAGAAGGGAAGGTGAGGTGAGGTGAGATGACTGTAATTAATTAGTCTCACACCAACTAACAAATCCTTTTACCTGAGACAGAAAATGACCATATAATACGTGAATATACCCTTGTAAAATACTTGCTAAAACATTTATTTATCCATTGAACAGACATACAGTATATTCTTATAAAATACTTGCTAAAACATTTATTTATTCATTGAACAGACATACGGTAGAATAATCTTAAATCCCGTCACGACCACATACACACATTGTCTAATTTCAGTCACATTATCTGTTGTTTTCGTTATACTTCTTGTGGTGTAGTCGGATAATTTAAAACACACACATACACACACGCCTGGTGAAGGATAAGTGAGGTGAGGTGCGATGGGAGCCAACAACACACACACACACACCTGGTGAAGTATAGGTAAGGTGAGGTGAGATAGGAGCCAGCAACACACACACACACCTCGTAAAGTATAGGTAAGGTGAGGTGAGGTGAGATAGGAGCCAGCAACACACACACACACCTCGTAAAGTATAGGTAAGGTGAGGTGAGGTGAGATAGGAGCCAGCAACACACACACACACACACCTCGTAAAGTATAGGTAAGGTGAGGTGAGGTGAGATAGGAGCCAACAACAAACACATACGTAGATAGATTGAGAGCTAAACAGTTAAATACGTACATAGACAGATGGATGAATAGATTGATAGATAGATGAATGGGTGGATAGATAGGGGAATGGATGGATAGATATATGTATATATAGATAGATGGATGGAAGGATCGATGGATGGATGGATAGATATATACACAGATACATGTTTTATTGACAATAATATATTACAGCACATTACATACACATGTCATATTTACATTATCCATCTATTTATCTTTTTATCTCTCTCTCTCTCTCTCTCTCTCTCTCTCTCTCTCTATATATATATATATATATATATATATATATATATATATATATATATATATATATATATATATATATATATATATATATATATATATATATATATTGGTCCAGCATCAATTTTAACCAATTTAACACTGCATTCCAAAAAGTTGAATTACAAACAATAATGTTGTGAACACATAGTGTGTGTTTTTATGAACTACAATCGTGATATAATAGTGTGTAGAGATGCTCATATGATTAATTAAGATACTACTACTACTACTACTTTTCCTCCTCCTCCTCTTCCTTGTCGTATAAGGTTACTATACAGGAGGCTTTCATTTCTCCAACTGTTACTTTATGTGTAAGAAATATATTTATTATTAAATAAAAATAATTAAAAAAAGCTAATTATTAATAAACGACGGTGACGGCGGCGGCGGTGGCAGCGGGGCGGCAACGGTGGCGGCGAGTTAAGCACCAGCTTCATGTCAGGTGGTGCATTTACAAAACGGAAGGCCATATCCTTCCATATCAAGAAGGAAGGTTTTTCTCGGACAGAGAAAGGAGAAGGAAACACCAACAGCAGGTGTTGTTGAAGTTTGGAATAATTTGACATTCTAGAGAAACCATTACAACACTTATACTATTTCATATTTGCTTGAGTTCGTTTAACTTAATACTGGATCAGGGTATTGGAAGCTACATAGTCTACATAATATTGTATTACAAGTATACAAGGTGTTTTAGGCCTAGTACTCTATAGACCTATGTACCCTTCTTCCTTCCACACTCATCAACATTCGTTATATCAGTTATTTACGTTGTTGTAGAAAAAGGAATAAAGTTATATTTTCTTAATATTTATTATAAAACTACAATTAAGGTTTACAGTACATATATGTAATGCATCGAGATCAAATAGAAACTGTAGTTTAATTAATAAATCTACGAACACAATGACATACAAACAACTCTATAGTCTAGTAAATAAAATTACATCAATATGCCTATTAGGAAATGACCAACAGTAATAATAGTTAACCAAAAGTAATATTGATCTGTAATGAAAGTAAATATAATAACAACACCAGTAATTGAACCATAACATTGTATGGCCTGGTAAAGTACTCGTTCTATCTTATATTTATAATAATAATAATAATCAAGAGTAATATTGATCTGTAATGAAAGTAAATATAGTAACAACACCAGTAATTGAACCATAACATTGTATGGCCTGGTAAAGTACTCGTCTTATCTCATATTTATAATAACTCTACACAATACAATATAAATAAAGAAAATATCCACAATTATGAATAACACAATACTACGCCAAATATAAGTACATATTATAATGTTATATCCATAATGACCAGCTTATTATAATATATAGTGAACTACATAGTCATTCGTTGTACATATATTATAATGACCAGCTTGTTATAATATATAGTGAACTACATGTATAGTGAACACGTATCATTGTCAAATCCAGAGTGAGGGTAGCACTATAGGTCATGGGATTAGGTTAGTCTACAGGAGTCGTTGTTAAACTCAATGGTTTAAGAATAAAGCAAAAAGTCCCACACATATATAGGTCTACTACAGTATTCTAGCCTGTCCAACCATGAGTCTTATAGATAAATAACTATAATTATTAACTGGACGCTGGAAACTCGACCCTGAAGAATGAATATATTGTCCTCCTTAGAAACGAGTAACTCCTTCATGTCCCTGAGTTGGACGGAGGGTTGCCCTGACGACACTGAGGGCTTGTCCTGAAAAGCCGCCCTTAATGATGTTACCAAGGACAGTGGAGAGAGCAGGGCTGGTGGCAGTGAGGTCACGGCGAGGGCTGGGTGTGTTGCCAGGGAACTTAGGTCGGGGGGTGTGGTGAGGCAGGACAGGGGGAAGGTCAAACCCCATACCACCAACACTTGACATTACAGGGGCATCACCCACAACCTGACGAGGAAAACAAAATGTAAACAATGTTATAAACCACATCACAAAATAAAATGTACTCGTTCCCTCTTCAACTGTCCCTCCCTTCCTTTCCTTTTTGCTATCCTTAATCTCCTTTGTAAACTCACTCTCTCTATAATATATCATCAAACAGATAAAATAAAACTGATGAATAATGATGCAGGCCTCGTGTGTGTGGTTGAATAGAGTATATAATATATATATATATAAGATAAGGAAACTCACGGTAAACTTTTGAAGGTAGGAGGAGAGTGACTGATGTTTTCCTGGTGACGGTAGAGTTGAAGATGCCTCGTGATGTGTGTGTCCCTGGCCCTGTCCACTCTCCACATCCCTGGTGGTGCAGGATGGGCTGGGGGGCGGTGTGGGGAGGAAGGTGGAGAGGCGGCCTTGTTTGACGGGGTCATCTTGGTGGTCATCGTAAGCCATGTTGTTCAGTGTGTCGGATATCGTCCACACATTACTCACATCTTGTTGTTCACTTCTTGTCAGCCACAGCTCCTCGACATTCTCCTCCTTCTGCTTCTGTAACACAAACATGGGTTTATTATATGTAGCAGAATTACAATGGGAACAGGCAACAAACAATAAAGGGGTTATTTTGCAAGTATGGTAGTGGTAGGAGTAAATTACACAGAAAAAGTACATATATATACGATTCTGATAAATATATGATAAACTGTACAAGTTAATATCCAGTAATTGCCATCAACTGTAAACATCCATTCACTATAATAACGTTAACAATTATTAACATACCACATTGGCATACAGTAACTGATATCAACTGTATATATTCATTCACTATTATAACGTTAACAATTATTAACATACAGTAATTGATATCAACTGTAAACATCCATTCACTATAATAACGTTAACAATTATTAACATACCACATTAACATAAACTGAACCAACGTGTCCATTAGGTTTGTTCGATGACCAAAATATAAAATATAATAAACTTACGTTGAAGCAGAGACAGATGACGAGAAGACTGATCACCACAACACAACCCAACATTACACACAGGAAGAGACTCCAAGACATCAACATCTTCTTCACAATTATTAGTATTATTAGTTGAGGAGAATGTGTGTTGTGATGTTAAACAAGTGTAGAGTTTTATTATTGTCTTTTCAACGGATCTACACCAACACACTATATACACTGACCAAAGTAATAATAAAGTAATGTTATAAAATGTGGGACTCCTCTTTTATATGTTGTGGTGTGAGAAGCTCCTCCTACTGTTCTATTTAACCCAATGGTTCCGTGTCTGTGATTGGTGGTGTAGTCTATAGGCCTACCTCACCTACGTATAGGCCTATACTACACCAACCAATCACCGTCTTACCTTCTCCATCCCTGATAGCCAATCACAGTTCATCATTACCATAGGCCCCGCCTCCTATATGAAAAGTTTTAATAGTAATCTCACGAAACACACACACACACGCACACACACACACATATATATATATATATATATATATATATATATATATATATATATATATATATATATATATATATATATATATATATATATATATATTAATAGTAATTCCACGAAACACACAAACATATATATATATATATATATATATATATATATATATATATATATATATATATATATATATATATATATATATATACAACAAGGAGTGGGTACATAGTCTGTCCCCATAAAACTGTCTTTGTATTTGACCTGCGATTTCAATTGAGGTGGAGCAGGTAAAGGGTGACTCAGGTGACAGGTTGAAGGGAAGGTGAGGTGAGGTGAGGTGAGATGACTGTAATTAGTGGAGCAGGTTGAAGGTGAGGTGAGGTGAGGTGAGATGACTGTATTAGTGGAACAGGTTGAAGGGAAGGTGAGGTGAGGTGAGGTGACTGGTATTAATTAGTCTCACACCAGCTAACAAATCCTTTTACCTGAGACAGAAAATGACCATATAATACGTGAATATACCCTTGTAAAATACTTGCTAAAACATTTGTTTATCCATTGAACAGACATACAGTATATTCTTATAAAATACTTGCTAAAACATTTATTTATCCATTGAACAGACATACAGTATATTCTTATAAAATGCTTGCTAAAACATTTATTTATTCATTGAACAGACATACAGTAGAATAATCTTAAATCCCGTCACGACCACATACACACATTGTCTAATTTCAGTCACATTATCTGTTGTTTTCGTTATGCTTCTTGTGGTGTAGTCGGATAATTTAAAACACACACATACACACACGCCTGGTGAAGGATAAGTGAGGTGAGGTGAGGTGAGATGGGAGCCAACAACACACACACACACACCTGGTGAAGTATAGGTAAGGTGAGGTGAGGTGAGATGGGAACCAACAACACACACACACACCTCGTAAAGTATAGGTAAGGTGAGGTGAGGTGAGATGGGAGTCAGCAACACACACACACACACACCTCGTAAAGTATAGGTAAGGTGAGGTGAGATAGGAGCCAACAACACACACACACGTAGATAGATTGAGAGCTAAACAGTTAAATACGTACATAGACAGATGGATGAATAGATTGATAGATAGATGAATGGGTGGATAGATAGGTGGATGGATGGATAGATATATGTATATATAGATAGATGGATGGAAGGATCGATGGATGGATAGATAGATATATACACAGATACATGTTTTATTGACAACAATATATTACAGCACATTACATACACATGTCATATTTACATTATCCATCTATCTATCTATGTCTCTCTCTCTCTCTCTCTCTCTATATATATATATATATATATATATAAAGTAGAGTTGTATGTTTATATGTATTCTATTAGTAATCTATATAGATTCTATTAGCAATGTATATAGATTCTATTACTAGAAGGATAGGCCACTCATGGGATTTTTTCCTAGGCACGGTGTTTTTTTTTTTTTCTTGCTGGTTGAATTTGTGACTGAAAAGTGAATTACTGGGTGCTCAACAATAAACTGTAACGTGAGTTGTTACATAATTTGGAAAGTTACAGAGTACAGATATGACTAATTGCGATAGTTATACAGTATTAATTTGATATTAACTAGTGTTAGATGATAATACCGTATCATATCAACTGGGGTTAGACGATAAAGTTAAACCTCGATTTAACGGACTAATGGGAGTTAATGTGTTAGTTAAAGCCTAAAGTCCGTTACAGCGACGAATTTTTAGGTGGGGTTCGAAATTTAAGAAAAAAAAACTTGTATGTACAAAATATAGATACAGTTAACTCTCGAATAACGCAATTTTGAGTAATGACTGAAATGAGTCGGCGACATCCGTGGTGGTGGAGGTGGTAGGGGGAAGAGGGGAGATAGCGCGTAATATCGTTTGTTTACTTTTATCAACCACACGCTCTGCCAGCTGGATACAAATTTTGGATTGAATATAAGTTATTACAAACCACAAGACAGAAGGAGTCACACGGGAAACAGCAAGAATTAACTCATGTACAAAGGGGCGCACAAATCCTTAACCCTTAAAATATATATATATATATATATATTAAAAAAAAAACTAATTATTAAAAAACGACGGCGGCGGTGGCGGCGACGACAAAAAATAAATAAATAATAGAAAAAAATAATAATAAAAAAAAGAAAAAAAAAAATATTACAAAAAAAAAATATTAAAATAAATATATTTATTATTAAAAAAAACAATTAAAAAAAGCTAATTATTAATAAACGACGGTGGCGGCGGCGGTGAGTTAAGCACCAGCTTCATGTCAGGTGGTGCATTTACAAAACGGAAGGCCATATCCTTCCATATCAAGATGGAAGGTTTTTCTCGGACAGAGAAAGGAGAAGGAAACACCAACAGCAGGTGTTGTTGAAGTTTGGAATAATTTGACATTCTAGAGAAACCATTACAACACTTATACTATTTCATATTTGCTTGAGTTCGTTTAACTTAATACTGGATCAGGGTATTGGAAGCTACATAGTCTACATAATATTGTATTACAAGTATACAAGGTGTTTTAGGCCTAGTACTCTATAGACCTATGTACCCTTCTTCCTTCCACACTCATCAACATTCGTTATATCAGTTATTTACGTTGTTGTAGAAAAAGGAATAAAGACAATAGTTATATTTTCTTAATATTTATTATAAAACTACAATTAAGGTTTACAGTACATATATGTAATGCATCGAGATCAAATAGAAACTGTAGTTTAATTAATAAATCTACGAACACAATGACATACAAACAACTCTATAGTCTAGTAAATAAAATTACATCAATATGCCTATTAGGAAATGACCAATAGTAATAATAGTTAACCAAAAGTAATATTGATCTGTAATGAAAGTAAATATAATAACAACACCAGTAATTGAACCATAACATTGTATGGCCTGGTAAAGTACTCGTCTTATCTCATATTTATAATAATAATAATAATAATCAAGAGTAATATTGATCTGTAATGAAAGTAAATACAGTAACAACACCAGTAATTGAACCATAACATTGTATGGCCTGGTAAAGTACTCGTCTTATCTCATATTTATAATAACTCTACACAATACAATATAAATAAAGAAAATATCCACAATTATGAATAACACAATACTACGCCAAATATAAGTACATATTATAATGTTATATCCATAATGACCAGCTTATTATAATATATAGTGAACTACATAGTCATTCGTTGTACATATATTATAATGAGCAGCTTGTTATAATATATAGTGAACTACATGTATAGTGAACACGTATCATTGTCAAATCCAGAGTGAGGGTAGCACTATAGGTCATGGGATTAGGTTAGTCTACAGGAGTCGTTGTTAAACTCAATGGTTTAAGAATAAAGAAAAAAGTCCCACACATATATAGGTCTACTACAGTATTCTAGCCTGTCCAACCATGAGTCTTATAGATAAATAACTATAATTATTAACTGGACGCTGGAAACTCGACCCTGAAGAATGAATATATTGTCCTCCTTAGAAACGAGTAACTCCTTCATGTCCCTGAGTTGGACGGAGGGTTGCCCTGACGACACTGAGGGCTTGTCCTGAAAAGCCGCCCTTAATGATGTTACCAAGGACAGTGGAGAGAGCAGGGCTGGTGGCAGTGAGGTCACGGCGAGGGCTGGGTGTGTTGCCAGGGAACTTAGGTCGGGGGGTGTGGTGAGGCAGGACAGGGGGAAGGTCAAACCCCATAACACCAACACTTGACATTACAGGGGCATCACCCACAACCTGACGAGGAAAACAAAATGTAAACAATGTTATAAACCACATCACAAAATAAAATGTACTCGTTCCCTCTTCAACTGTCCCTCCCTTCCTTTCCTTTTTGCTATCCTTAATCTCCTTTGTAAACTCACTCTCTCTATAATATATCATCAAACAGATAAAATAAAACTGATGAATAATGATGCAGGCCTCGTGTGTGTGGTTGAATAGAGTATATAATATATATATATATGATAAGGAAACTCACGGTAAACTTTTGAAGGCAGGAGGAGTGTGACTGATGTTTTCCTGGTGACGGGAAAGTTGAAGATGCCTCGTGATGTGTGTGTCCCTGGCCCTGCGCACTCTCCACATCCCTGGTGGTGCAGGATGGGCTGGGGGGCGGTGTGGGGAGGAAGGTGGAGAGGCGGCGTTGTTTGACGGGGTCATCTTGGTGGTCATCGTAAGCCATGTTGTTCAGTGTGTCGGATATCGTCCACACATTACTCACATCTTGTTGTTCACTTCTTGTCAGCCACAGCTCCTCGACATTCTCCTCCTTCTGCTTCTGTAACACAAACATGGGTTTATTATATGTAGTAGAATTACAATGGGAACAGGCAACAAACAATAAAGGGGTTATTTTGCAAGTATGGTAGTGGTAGGAGTAAATTACACAGAAAAAGTACATATATATACGATTCTGATAAATATATGATAAACTGTACAAGTTAATATCCAGTAATTGCCATCAACTGTAAACATCCATTCACTATAATAACGTTAACAATTATTAACATACCACATTGGCATACAGTAACTGATATCAACTGTATATATTCATTCACTATTATAACGTTAACAATTATTAACATACAGTAATTGATATCAACTGTAAACATCCATTCACTATAATAACGTTAACAATTATTAACATACCACATTAACATAAACTGAACCAACGTGTCCATTAGGTTTGTTCGATGACCAAAATATAAAATATAATAAACTTACGTTGAAGCAGAGACAGATGACGAGAAGACTGATCACCACAACACAACCCAACATTACACACAGGAAGAGACTCCAAGACATCAACATCTTGTTCACAATTATTAGTATTATTAGTTGAGGAGAATGTGTGTTGTGATGTTAAACAAGTGTAGAGTTTTATTATTGTCTTTTCAACGGATCTACACCAACACACTATATACACTGACCAAAGTAATAATAAAGTAATGTTATAAAATGTGGGACTCCTCTTTTATATGTTGTGGTGTGAGAAGCTCCTCCTACTGTTCTATTTAACCCAATGGTTCCGTGTCTGTGATTGGTGGTGTAGTCTATAGGCCTACCTCACCTACGTATAGGCCTATACTACACCAACCAATCACCGTCTTACCTTCTCCATCCTTGATAGCCAATCACAGTTCATCATTACCATAGGCCCCGCCTCCTATATGAAAAGTTTTAATAATAATTCCACGAAACACACACACACATATATATATATATATATATATATATATATATATATATATATATATATATATATATATATATATATATATATATATATATTAATATTAATTCCACGAAACACACACACACACACACACATATATATATATATATACAACAAGGAGTGGGTACATAGTCTGTCCCCATAAAACTGTCTTTGTATTTGACCTGCGATTTAAATTGTGGTGGAGCAGGTAAAAGATGACTCAGGTGACAGGTTGAAGGTGAGGTGAGGTGAGGTGAGGTGAGGTGAGGTGACTGTATTAGTGGAACAGGTTGTAGGTGAGGTGAGGTGAGGTGAGGTGACTGTATTAGTGGAACAGGTAGAAGGGAAAGTGAGGTGAGGTGAGATTACTGTATTAAACTCATTCTATCTCGTACTGACCCACAACGCTGTGGCTCCTTCCGAGTACACTGTTGCCATATCTAATTAACGGTACCCTATGACAACTCCAAAGAGAATGGGAACAAAATAGTTCTCTTTATATTTGCATATATGTGACCTCAGTCACCTCACTCTCCACACCCAGGAAATTCCTGGGTCGGAAGTAGTGGCAACGTCTTTTGATTGAAATGCCACATCACACAGGAAATATCTTCTCTATTTTACGTACATAACAATTGTTCGTATCATATACCATTAAATGAAAAATTCATTGTGTGTAGAAAATTTCATGTCAATATACTCTCGTTAGTGAACAGTTTCCTTTATGTGGTGAATGCTTTGATTCTAGATTTGGCATCACCGCGGTCACCTCCTCACGGGTCAGTACAAAATAGAAAGACTATAGTGGAGCAGTTTGAAGGGAAAGTGAGGTGAGGTGAGGTGAGGTGAGGTGACTGTATTAGTGGAACAGGTTGAAGGGAAGGTGAGGTGAGGTGAGGTGACTGTATTAGTGGAACAGGTTGAAGGGAAGGTGAGGTGAGGTGAGGTGAGGTGAGGTGAGGTGAGGTGAGGTGACTGTATTAGTGGAACAGTTTGAAGGGAAGGTGAGGTGAGGTGAGGTGAGGTGAGGTGAGGTGAGGTGAGGTGAGATTACTGTATTAGTGGAACAGGTTGAAGGGAAGGGAAGGTGAGGTGAGGTGAGGTGAGGTGAGGTGAGATTACTGTATTAGTGGAACAGGTTGAAGGTGAGGTGAGGTGAGGTGAGATTACTGTATTAGTGGAGCAGGTTGAAGGTGAGGTGAGGTGAGGTGAGATGACTGTATTAGTGGAGCAGGTTGAAGGTGAGGTGAGGTGAGATGACTGTAATTAATTAGTCTCACACCAGCTAACAAATCCTTTTACCTGAGACAGAAAATGACCCTATAATACGTGAATATACCCTTGTAAAATACTTGCTAAAACATTTGTTTATCCATTGAACAGACCTACAGTATATTCTTATAAAATGCTTGCTAAAACATTCATTTATTCATTGAACAGACATACAGTATATTCTTATAAAATGCTTGCTAAAACATTTATTTATTCATTGAACAGACATACGGTAGAATAATCTTAAATCCCGTCACGACCACATACACACATTGTCTAATTTCAGTCACATTATCTGTTGATTTCGTTATACTTCTTGTGGTGTAGTCGGATAATTTAAAACACACACATACACACACGCTTGGTGAAGGATAAGTGAGGTGAGGTGAGATGGGAACCAACAACACACACACACACCTCGTAAAGTATAGGTAAGGTGAGGTGAGGTGAGATGGGAACCAACAACACACACACATACCTCGTAAAGTATAGGTAAGGTGAGGTGAGGTGAGATAGGAGCCAACAACACACACACACGTAGATAGATTGAGAGATAAACAGTTAATACGTACATAGACAGATGGATGAATAGATTGATAGATAGATGAATGGGTGGATAGATAGGTGGATGGATGGATAGATATATGTATATATAGATAGATGGATGGAAGGATCGATGGATGAATAGATAGATATATACACAGATACATGTTTTATTGACAGCAATATATTACAGCACATTACATACACAAGTCATATTTACATTATCCATCTATTTATCTCTCTCTCTCTCTCTCTCTCTCTCTCTCTCTCTATATATATATATATATATATATATATATATATATATATATATATATATATCAATTTTAACCAATTTAACACTGCATTCCAAAAAGTTGAATTACAAACAATAATGTTGTGAACACATAGTGTGTGTTTTTGTGAACAACAAACGTGATATAATAGTGTGTAGAGATGCTCATATGATTAATTAAAATACTACTACTACTACTACTACTTTTCCTCCTCCTCCTCTTCCTTGTCGTATAAGGTTAATATAAAGGAGGCTTTCATTTCTCCAACTGTCCATTTTCTTCAACTGTTACTTTATGTGTAAGAACTTGTAATGGAAATGGGAAGTTGCCAGTTGGATATTTTCTCATAGCATTACAAGGATCAAGAGAAAGGGGAAATTTAGTCAATCAATGCATAACTAAACTTCATTCTGTAAGGGTTATTGTTACATCATTAACATTTGACGGAGCAGCAGTTAACCTAGATAAAGTAACATTCCATTTTTACACCCAGTTTGTGTATTTCTTGATCCATGCCACATGTTAAAGCTCGTTAGAAATGCTTTTGGTAATAAGTGAGTATTCATTGATGAGAATGGTAAATTTGTGCAATGGAAATATATTGAACAATTACACAATCTGCAAGAGCTCTTAAGAGGAACTACATATATGAATTAAACTTAAGCTGAAGCATGTTACATGGATAAAACAAAAAGATGAATGTGAAGTTAGCTGCACAGTTCCTTAACGAATTTGTTGCAAAGTGTCTGCAGTTTTGTGTGAATGAGGATATTGGTGAATTTAAAGACTGTGAGCATATACAACAGATTTTCTCATGTTATTCAATAATATTTTTGACGTAATGAACAGACTGAATTTACACACCCGTTGTTACAAATGTCCTTTACAGAGGAAACATTGTGACGAGGTTAGGGACTTTATTAATAAGGCAGACACATATTTCAGAACTTTGAAACTCCATGATGGTCAATACGTGATCAAATCAATCTGCAGATCTAGATTTCTAGGTTTTATATTTCGTATAAGGAGTTTTCAGATTTATAGGACCGCCTTGTTACAGGTCCAAATTCTCTTTAGAATGTTCTTTTGTCATATAAAATGAGATGAGGTCATATTGAGTTGTTTTTCGGACAAGTTAGAAGAATGGGAGGATTCAACAACAATCCCACAGTTAGACAGTTTTCTGCTGCATAACAAATAAATCCTTGTTCACAATTATTGAGTGATGTTGAACGAGGAAATTGCATACCTTTATAGGCTGTACAGATACTGACAATGTCTCGCAGCTCTACATGTAGTAATAACATTAATGCTTCTGTAAAAAACATAAATAAAAAACATGAGCAATAGATGATGTACATTCACAAACATTATTGAGTATACAACTTTGATTTGAGCTTAAAACAGTCCAATGAAGTTATTCTAATGGAGATCTTTGTTATTGTGTATTTATTTATTGTCTCTAGGTCTTCGAAACACACCTAAATACTTATTAGTGCTCGTGACTGTACTAACTTGATGTGTGTTCAGATAAGCCAGATGTTTACGCATAAATTATGTTCCCAACAAAGTCCATTATAATAGCTGGCTTCGTAGTCCATAAGTTAAAGAAATATTTACAGTGATATGTTTATTTTGATGCCTTAATTAACTTAACAGATGTATTCTCTCCTAGCAATATTTAAAACATATAAATAGTGTTTCGTGGCAATATATGAAGGACTCATTTACCTTCAATTCTCTAACTACATCACAGGTTCCAGTAATTAAGCCGAGGTGAGGTGAGGTCAGGTCAGGTCAGGTCACATGAATACTGAAAGGGGATTGGCTGCCCATCACCCAGGCTCCTCCCCCATAATGCACAAGCTCCGCCCCCCCAATCTGTAGTCGGTATATATGAGGCCCAGAGGTCAGTGGCTTGTTCAGTCTACCAAGTCTATCTATCTAGTATCTACAATTCAGGTTTTGTTGATATCTGAAGTAGTCGGTGATAAAAGTACTAAGAAGTTTGGACAACGAGATATCAGTGTTTATTCCAGTTCTACCACGTCAAGTTTCACCTTAGACTCCAAGTGTTCAGGTTGGTTGAATTTATGTTGATTGAGTTTCTGTTGATATTGGTTTACAAACGATCTAGTGATCTTTAATATCACCTTTACATTCTTTTCTGTGGCCCTTTGTGTGTATAGAATATAAACAGTGTCGTTGAAAATATCTTATATGTCAAAAAGGGGGATTTTATAAACATTAATTAACTCATCTAAGAAACCAGTCTATGGAGCTCAAAGAATAATAATAAAAAATCAATTGTAAACAGAAATTGTAAAATAGATGAATTTTGTGTGAGTTGAAAGGTTATAGATGCCCCTGAGATTTTCGTATTGATAAACAGACGCCCTCAGTGGTATTAATATGGAATCTGTTTCTTGATATACCTTGGAGGAATGAGAGCCCTTCTTATTATTCACCAACAAGAGAATATAGCTTTAAGTATATCATATAGTTTGGTAGGCTCAGTAGCCCTCTATTTTGTCCACAAGAGACGACCCCTTAAATTAAATACTATGTTTTCGTCTTTCTAACACAGGTGGTGACAGTAGACATCTTTACTATGGTTACCCTAGACGAGTTGGAACAAAGGTTATATCCCAGTGACGGCAGCGACCCAACATCAGATGAAAGTTGTCACGTCTATCACCACTCCATCCTCCAACTGAGAAACAATACCAACTCCACCGCACAACTCCTACGAGCCATCGACGTGGGTAAACAGGCAATCGGTATACTCTTTAAAACCTGCCCTGAGAGTCGAACCATGCACTGGGCAAGGTTGGCTGGATATGCTGCGTCAACGGTAGCCAAGAGATCCAAATATTTCTGTGAACCTGTGAGTGTACATGTGATAAGAGACATTAACTGCCTACTGTCACATTGGGAACCCAGCATCAGCACCCAGAACGTGACCCTCGACCAATCTGACTGTCTTAAGAACTGGATGTTGTCTGTGTTTTGTGATGCTCGTACCTGTCCAGATCCCAGTGTTCGTGTGTTAATGTTACGCTTCCTGGCCTTCTATTGGCACTACGTTGAGTTGGACACCAAGGCAGCACTCAGGATTGTCTCAGGTTGGTTCAGGTCTTTCTCTTCAATTGTCTTATTCCTATATAACACTTGGAATCTCCTTCCTTCACTAGATAGGGGTGGGGGCCAGTAACGCTCGCTTGTCACCACAGTACGTAGTATGTTATGATCTTTTGTCAGAAGCGTAGACGTCGATATTTTGTAATTATTTTATTATTTTGTCTAATCATATTTAAAGTTTCATCAGTACTCTATAGCCTCCTTATATAAAGATTTGTTTTCCTCATTAAAATCCTTTGCTTAGTCTTTTTAGTTGATTTTTATAAGTGGAGTAAATGTAAGTAAAAATCATTATGAAAGTCATCGTTGTTCGGCATGTATAGGTGTGATCTTGAACTACGAGGCCCTGGATGAGGAGACATTACTTCCTACTGACCGTCAAGGGGAGCCTGGTCTGCTCTATCCACTCATGTTTCTACTGGAGGGTTTGGGTCGTCACAGGTACCTGGACCACATGTGCCAGGCTGCCATAACACAGGTGCGTCGCCTCATACCCGGCCCGGAGACGCGTTGTTTGGCCACGATGGTACAGAGAGCACGTAGGTCAGCGGAGAGGATCAAGGCCATGTATATGATGTTTGACGTCAAGGCTCCTTACGTTCTGGAGTCACTCACGGGTGTTGTGAAGTTATTTGAAGTGTTGGTTACATCTCAGTCTATGGTCCATGCTTATGAGAGTCCCGGGTTGATTAAACTGGCCTCTGACTCTCTGGTAGACATGATATCAACCATATTAGAAATTGGTCCCATCTTACAACTTGAGAGTGCCACTGGATACGCTGACCTTCTTGGCATGGTGAACAAGACCCTGGAATGTTTGGCCTTGCGTGGTGACTCACCCAAATCTGTGTGGGTCAAAGTGCTACAGGACCATTCACACGTCTTTCCACGCTTTACACGACAGACACAAGCCATGGGACTGTCCATACACTTCCTATCAGCGTATGCAGGGGCGAAGGAAGCGTCGTGGGCTGAAGAAATGGAGGAGGTACCCACGAAGTATCTAGACTCCCTGACTCAGGATATAATGACTGAACCTGTGCGTCTTCTCACCTCAGGTATGACGGTGGATCATTCCACTATTATCACATTACTGCTCACCTCCATTACACCCTTCGATCCCTTCACACGGATGCCATTGTGTCACGGTTCCTTCAAGAGGCTCCCAAGACTCAAACGCCAGATACGTGAATGGAAAAACCGTAAACATTGCGAGATGGAGGAAGAGTGAAGCTATAATATGTACCCTCTCGGGCGTAATAGCGTAATGTACCGTAAATACAGATAGCCTGCAGGTTGATGTGCCATGAATTTTTCCTGCAAGTAACTCCCATATTATGTGTGAGGTCTGTGAAAGGAAGAATTAATCTCACGCCTCCAAAGTATGCTAGGAAACACGACCAGAAAACCAAAAATAATGGTTTTCTGTTGCTTGGGATAGTTTGGAGAATTCAGTTGCTCCAGATTTACCAACACAAAATTTCCCCCTTAAAACTAGCTAGGAGATGTAGGAAGAATGATGGTTTACTCTTTCTATGGTGTAACTATAAAATGTTGCTCTGATCTATAGACACAGAAAATGATAGGAGTGAGTTACAAATCTTGAGGAGGTGACGAAGGATATTGATAAAAAGGACATGATTCTGATTCATATAAAATAATGATCGAAACAGAGAACATTGTAAATAGACAGAGTTCAATGTTGAATTTTTTTGTATATCGTATAGGTTGTATATTATTTCACTACAATATATATTTTTAGTACCTATGTTATTATACTATACTCTTATACTGAATGTAGATATGCTAGGAATTATATATGTTTGTTACACATAATTAAGGACCCTAGCTTTGATGTAGTAAGAAAATTGGATATAAATGAGTCCTTCTAATATGGCCACGAAACACCAACTATTACAATATAAATAATTACATAGATGGAGCTTGTTTTGTGGCATGTTTAGGTGGAAAATGCTGAAGCCTCCAATTTTCACTAACACGATCACAGGGTCCTAAATTTAAGCTGCATGTGATTATTAAGTATTGGTTTCTTTTTTATTGTAGTGACAAAATATTCTTTTGTCTTATTTGTATTTGGATAATTTTCTATATGACGTATAAAATATGATATAACGAGATCCCCAAAATTATTCTATACTTTGTGTCTGTAGGTCTTTAACATTTGATTTATAAAATGAGATGTTGTAAATAAATTTGTATTGATATTTGTCTTTTGTTTTCCTCTTATTATTACACGAAGTATATATATATATATGGAAAGAGAGGTCATTGTTGTGGTATTAATCTATTGCAATGCATAGTTTTACCAAGTGGTCTTACTCTGTAATTGCATAACAACAAACCTAATAAGATCGTATCTGACATTTTTCTATATGTTGCAAAATTAATTCTTGACAACATCAGTGTGTGTATGTATGTGTATAGATTCTGGTGGCCAATGTACAGTCACGAGCACTAATAAGTATCTAGGTGTGCTAGGCTTCGAATACCTAGAGCGACAGTAGATAAATTCGTGAACAAACAATTTTGCAAAAGTATATATTTTTGTTGTTTCGATTTTATGAAAATTAAGATCTCCATTGGAATTAGAGTTGGTTGGTGAAATGGTGGACTGTTTCAAAGCTGTATATTTATTAGTGTTTGTGACTGTACAATTTGAGCTTATTATTCATCTTTCTTTCTCTAAGCTGTCTTTTTTTTACTTTAGGTTGGATACATATGTGGTTGGGGTCCTCGGATTGATAATATATATATGCTTGCTTTCTCTCCCTGCTTTGTGTGTCTGCTGGTCTATTTTAATTATAATAATATGATGGAAAATTAATATGAGTAAATATATGTAAACACTTGCAATAATATTAAAGAAAATCAAGACAACGTTGATAATAATATAAAGTAATTGTTCCATGAGTATAGGCAAGTCTCTCCTAACTATATAACTCTATGAAAACTTATCCTCATGGTAAAAGTGAAAGAGAAAACGAATTATTAATGGTCAACTGTACTAAGTCACAAGAGAGCCAGTGATGTTTATTATTGTTACTTTATAGTGAGCTCTTCAAACACACACACACACATATATTGAAGGCCACGAAACACACACACATATTGAAGGCCACGAAACACACACACACACACATATATTGAAGGCCACGAAACACACACACATATTGAAGGCCAATGTATAAAATTCCCACAAACAAATAGAGTTAAAGGAATAATCTGGTGTTAATTAATTAAAGTAGCGAAGGGTTATTGATTTCTTTAAAGTTTATACTATAATATACTGTATGTCATGTAGAAAATAGATAGTCCACCTCCATAGTTACTAATTAAGAATTTTGGAGGAGTTAGATGCCCTAAAAAAATGAAAAATATATATATAAAATTATAATCACAATAATAATAATAATAGTAATAATTTATCGAGGTACGGAAACCCCTTAATGAAACAATCGAATAGAATTTAAAAAAAAAAAAAATGAAATAAAACTGTAACTTTCTCGTTCACTATAAAATTGTGTTATAATTTTGTCGTTGTTATATTTTTGATGGGGGTAATTTTCTGTTTTCCTTTCTCTGGACTGACAGGCTTCGTGTTGGTGTGAGGCTTGGGGGGGAAGGGGGGGAGGGAGAGTAGATGAGAGAGGGGGGGAGGTAGAGAGAGAGGGGGGAGGGAGGAAGAGAGAGAGGGGGGAGGGAGATAGTGAGAGAGAGATAGGGTTGGTTACTGGGAGAGGAAGGGAGAGAGAGAGAGGCTGAAACTGATTGAGGTAGAGAGAGAGAAAGAGATACCCAGGACATACATACATACATACAGACAGTAACACACCTGGTAGTCTAGTTGTTGTTGTTGTTGTTGTTGTTTTTGGGAGAGGAAGATGAACAGGGAGGGACAGAAGGGAAGAATTAAAAAAAATACAAAACACCAAATCTCGAAATTATTATACATTCTGTCGTACATTGTTTGTGTGTGTGTGTGTGTGTATCTCTCTCTCTTTCTCTCTCTCTCTCTCTCTCTCTCTCTCTCTCTCTCTCTCTCTCTCTCTCTTCTACTTAATTTTACTTGGTAATTATAATCGCGAAGAAAAAAAAAGCATATTGTATTTGACTCCCATTTCCATTTTTTTATTATTAATATGATTATTATCATTATTTTTTCTTATTATTATTATCTTTATTATTATTATTATTATTATTATTATTATTATTATTATCATTATTATTATTATTATTATTATTATTATTATTATTATTATTTCTCACACACGCACACTCTCTCTCTCTCTCTCTCTCACACAAACACACACAAACACTTAACTAAAACGAGCCTGACTTAATACTTCACCTGAGAGAGATTACAAAACACCAAAGCTAAACACGACCATGAACACCAATAGTTTATCCCGTTGTGTAAAGAAGAAAATAATCAACAACAACACGAGAGTCAGTTTAATAAAAGTGGTTTGTTCTTATACCTGTTGTACAGTTGGCTAGAAAAGTTCATATATACGTATAGGGAGGTGTCCGAGTGTGTGTGTGTGTGTGTCCGAGTATGTGCCTGTGTGTATGTGTATGTCTGTCTCTGTCTGTGTGTGTGTTTGTGTATAAAGTAACCGGTGCTTGCGTGTTGCCTGTTGTTGCTTGACCTCCAGTTATTATTATCATTATTATTATTATTATTATTAAATTTTTTCAGTTCCCCTTGACACTCAGGGCTCGTAAATAGAGAAGTGGAAGGGGAGAGAGAGAGAGAGAGAGAGAGAGAGAGAGAGAGAGAGAGAGAGAGAGAGAGAGAGAGAGAGAGAGAGAGAGAGAGAAGGAGGGAAAGTGAGAGACTGAGACTGATTGAGATAGAAAGACAGACAGACTGAGATAGAGAAAAAGTAGTGAAAGAAAGAGAGACAGACTGAGAGAGAGAGAGAAAGAAACCAGGGTAGGAAGGGAGGGAGGGGGGAGGCAGAAAGGAGGGACATGGTTAGGTCATATGATATCAAAAGGTCGCTGCCCCCTCCACCCCCCAACACGCACTCATCCCCCTCCCCCCTCACCCTCCAACACTCCAACCACCTCGTCTCCCCTCTACCCACCCCATCCCAACTCCTTCTCACTCAACTTATTCTTGTTTATTAAAATTTCCTTCTCGTGGGAAAAGACAATAAATATTTTTGGCTTCTACTGTAACACCGTCGAATCATTTGCTTTTAGATGTATGTAGGTGTGTGTGTGTGTGTGTGCCTGTGTTTGTGTGTGTGTATGTGTGTGTGGGTGTGGGTGTGTTTGTGTGTGTGTGTGTGTGTGTCTGTGTGTGTGTGTGTGTGACTGACAGACGATTGCGAGACTAGCATTAATTAAATTGCTTGTATGTGTGTGTGTGTGTGTGTGTGTGTGTGTGTGTGTGTGTGTGTGTGTGTGTGTGTGTGCTGGACTGAATTGATATACTGTCGTCCACGTGTATATAATTCTGTCCAACCCACATTATTTTTAACCTTCTTTCATAATACTTAAGGACCTTGTAGTCGTGTATGAGACTTGGTGGCTTCTGATTCCTCCTGACCATGCCACGAAACAAACTCCTGCAATATAAGTGGTGTATCGTGGCAGTGTTTGAAGGACTCGCTAACCTCCAATTTGTTTTTACAACATCATAACATGTAAATTTTATACCAACCTGACCTTGTTCTTTTAACTTGGATTCACGAAAATTGAATTACTTTTATATTTCATACTGCCCAATCAATCTACACATTATGATTACAAACAGTTCGTAAGATTTTGAAATACCCTTTTAAATGGCCTGAAAATTAATAAACAAATACATGAGTGAAAATATAATGGTATAGTTGGACACATTAATGGTTGGTACAGCCCAAGTGAAAGATGGTCCATTTTTCCCAATATCAAGTTCCTTAGTGCCAAATAGGAGACATCAGGAGCAGAAGTCAGTATTGAGGATGGTGTGTGTGTGTGTGTGTGTGTGTGTGTGTGTTCCTTAGTGCCAAATAGGAGACATCATCAGGGGCAGAAGTCAGTATTGAGGATGGTAATAAAAAGCAAGTACCTGATAATAGACACCCATGGTTACTCAAATGGGACAAGTATCTTTCACCTG
>JAWZYT010002382.1:0-7500 GCA_034508575.1 Petrolisthes manimaculis | reverse complement strand
GAACCCTGTGTTTAAACAAATGTTAATATTTTCATAATTTGTTGTTTGTAGAGTAAAGTTCTAAACTTTTATAATATCATATAACATTGTCCACACCTAACATAATGTTGTTGTGGTTAAAGGTGTCCCATTGTATATTACATGACACACAGTTGTCACACCTAATGAGTCTCTGGTGAAGGGATAATCTCCAATTACACATCATTCATATTAATGGACTACATTTTTGTCGTTACAAACCAGGGGATTAAAGTTCTCCAACACAAACACTGGCTGATGTGAATAGAATCAGATCTCAGGTATACTTTCTCTCTCTGATACTTTGTAAAATAAAATAAAACTATGGCATTTTTGGACCGTATATTTAACAGCCTAATTTTCTGTTTTTTTTTTCTGTTTTTAAGTAATAATAATGATGTTGAAGTTTTTTGTTTTGCATGTGTGTTTTGGAGTTTTGTAAATTTTTAATGCATTAGTTTATGATTACAAGCTTCGAGGATTTATAGTTTTGTGTGTGTGTTTGAGTGTGTGTGTGTGTGTGTGTGTGTGAATGCAAATATGTACAATGTGGACAGATGTATACATATTATTTGTGTGCATGTGTGTGTGTGAATGTATGTATATGTGTGCATGCGTGCGTGTGTGTGTGTGAATGCAAATATGTACAATGTAGACAGACATATACTATTATTTTTATTCTTATTTTTTTTTCGTCTGACCTTAGGACCACTCGTTATCTTGGGTTTTATTACAGAATTAGAAGTGGTTTAAGAGAAGAACTGCTACACTCCGCTCGATAAAATACACACAGACCCAGACTCATACACAAACACATAAACACATGCACACACGCACCTCCAACCTAACACATGCACACACGAATGGAGAGAGAGAGAGAGAGAGAGAGAGAGAGAGAGAGAGAGAGAGAGAGAGAGAGAGAGAGAGAGAGAGTGTGTGTGTGTGTGTGTGTGTGTGTGTGTGTGGAAACAAAATAGTGGAAGGAGCACACAAACACAGACGTCGTATTGTTTACACGCACACGCATTCACGCAAACACACATACACACACCAACACACATACATACGCACGCACGTAAACACACGCACACACGTGCACGCAAACGCACATGTTCGTGATGATGTCAACAGCATAATGGACGTTGAGCATGACCACCAAAACCTACACACACACACACACACACACACACACACACACACACACACCACAAAAAAAACAAAAAAAACACACGAAAACATACACACACACCACACGAAAACAAACACACACAAAAAAAATCACACACACACCACACATAAAAACACACACACCACACACTAAAAAACACACACCACACACACAAAAATTCACACACACACACACCACACACTAAAAACACACACACACACACACACACTTGAGTCTCGATCTGATGTTACGTATAGAGTAGAGAACACACAGGAGGTCCTCTTATAAGACCAGCCAGAGATTTGTGTTACATACATACATTCGTGAACATGGGTGATGGGGCCAAATTTAAAGTGGTAATTCTTTTTTATTTTTATTTTTGTTACATTGGAGTGCCTTGATTCCTCCAAAGTATGCTAGGAAACAGGACCAGAATAGCAAAAATAATGGTGTTCTGTTGCCTGGAATAGTTTGGTGAATACAGTTGCTCCAGATTTACCAACATACAATTTTTCCCTTAATTAAAGTGGTAATTCATTTTTGTTACATTGGAGTGCCTTGATTCCTCCAAAGTACGCCAGAAAACAGGACCAGAATAGCAAAAATAATGGTGTTCTGTTGCATGGAATAGTTTGGAGGATTCAGTTGCACCAAAATTACCAACACAAAACCTCTTCCCCTTTATTAAGTGTCCTCTGATCGTATGCGAGAGTTGGAGGCTTCTGATTCCTCCTGACTATACCACGAAACATTAAAAATACTCGAAAACTTAATATATTTTTGAGGAAGTGTTTTTTGAGCTTCTGTGCGGGTACGAGTGGATATCACGCAGGGAGTCAATACATGAAGCTCTGTGCTGCGGCTCTCAGAATATTATACCACTGAGGTGAGGATGGAGATGGTGAGAGTATTGTGAGAGTATTATGAGAGTATTGTGAGAGTATTGTGAGAGTATTGTGAGAGTATTGTGAGAGTATTGTGAGAGTATTGTGAGAGTATTGTGTCACTGAGGTGAGAACTGTGGCTGGACGTAGGATGGAGATGGTGAGAGTATTGTGAGAGTATTATGAGAGTATTGTGAAAGTATTGTGAGAGTATTGTGAGAGTATTATGAGAGTATTGTGTCACTGAGGTGAGAACTGTGGCTGAAAGTAGGATGGAGATTGTGAGAGTATTGTGAGAGTATTGTGAGAGTATTATGAGAGTATTGTGAGAGTATTATGAGAGTATTGTGAGAGTATTATGAGAGTATTGTGAGAGTATTATGAGAGTATTGTGAGAGTATTGTGAAAGTATTGTGCCTCTGAGGTGAGAACTGTGGCTGAAAGTAGGAAGGAGATGGTGAGAGTATTGTGAGAGTATTGTGAGAGTATTATGAGAGTATTGTGAGAGTATTGTGAGAGTATTGTGAGAGTATTATGCCCCTGAGGTGAGAACTGTGGCTGAAAGTAGGAAGGAGTTTGTGTGGAAGGGAAAGGAGTCCAGCCAAGCCAATATCCAAGTGAACGAGTAAACATTGCAGATATGGAAAGTTGGACGATATTACTTTAAGGTGGTAATTCACTTTTTTTGTTGTTGTTACATTGGAGTACCTTGATTCCTCCAAAGTATATAATTATACTAAGAAACAAGACCAGATATATGAAAAATAATGGCGTTCTGTTGCTTGAAATAGTTTGGAGGAATCAGTTACTCCAGATTTATTATACCAACACTGTACAGAATCGTAACAAGAAGTAAAATAATTTCTTAATTCACATGTTCATGAAAGAAGATATTCTGAGTTTTTGTGCTTGGTTACAAAAAAAAAAAAAAAAAAAAAAAAAAACATACATTTACTACGATTGTGAAGAGCAATCGTGGTTAAAAAAATTCTATCGTGTCTCAGGTATATCTCAAATTACAATGAAGGTAAACTTTGAAAATATGGTTGTTGTTGTTGTTGTTGTTGTTGATGTTGTTGTTGTTGTTGGTGAGTGAGTGAGTGAGTGAGATATGTTTGTTTGTTTCTTGTGAGTGTTATTTTACGTAGGTGATGTGAGGTGTGGTGAGGTGAGGTGAGATTAAGTTGAGATTAAGGTGAGATCTCTCTATCTCACTCTTCCTTCTTCTGCTGCTTTCTCCGTCTCTCTCTGATTCCTCCATCGCGTGTTCAATATAATTCTCTCCTACGCATGCATGACCCTCAATCTGACTTCAATAATTCGTTTCTATTCTTCCTTCCTTCTCTGTCTTTCTGTACCTTTTTTTTCGATCCGTCTTGGCTGTCCCTGTCTTTCTATACCTTTTCTTCGCTCTGTCTTGGCTGGCTGTCTTTCTGTCTCTGTCTTTCTGTCCCTGCATGTCTTTCTACCTTTTTCTCGATCCGTCTTGGCTGTCTGTCGGTTCTTCTGTCTTCTTATCCTCTCCTTCATTTTCTTCCCCTTCCCTTCCCTTCCTTTCCCTTCCCTTCCCTACCCCTCCTCTACACTACCCTTCCCCTACACTCCCCCCTTCCCTTCCCTTTCCTTTCCTACCCTTCCCCTACACTCCCCCTTCCCTTCCCTTTCCTTTACACAGCTCACGTAAGGCGTATCGTAAAACTGGAATCGATGACAACCAAATTATACTGTGGTGATAATGTGCGTGTTTATGTATGTATGTATGTGTATGTGTATCAATCTAAATGTCTCTGTGTATATAGGCTATGTGTGTGTGAGTGTGTTTCTGTGTATGTATCTATGTGTGTGTATCAATCTATCTCTCTATATGTACAGTATATAATATTATTATGTATGTGTGTGCATTTGGAACTCTCCTTCTTTTTTATATGTGGTGATAATGTGCGTGTTTTTCTATGTGCGTGTCTGTGTATGTATGTATGTATGTATGTATGTGTGTGTGTGTGGGTGTGAGTGTATCAATCAATCTGTGTGTGTGTGTGTGTGTGTGTGTGTGTGAGAGAGAGAGAGAGAGAGAGAGAGAGAGAGAGAGAGAGAGAGAGAGAGAGAGAGAGAGAGAGAGAGAGAGAGAGAGAGAGAGAGAGAAAGAGAGAGAGAGTGTGTGTGTGTGTGTGTGTATCAATCATTTGTAACTCCCCTCCTTTTTCTTTCCCAACATCAAACAGCTACGTGAGGAGAGTGAGTGAGTGCAGGTACAGTGACAGAGGCAGTGTGTTGTTGTATACTAGTGGTACTGCTGGTGGTGGTAATGGGTGTGACACTGAGGGTTCGACTACAGGAAACACCCACTCTACTCCTCTACCAACAAGAAAACACATCGGTATCCACACTCGACCCTGACGCCCAGACCTACCTCACCGAATGGCAGACTTATACTCAGGTCAGCTATAGTACTGTTGTATGTTATTTTCATAGGGTCATACTTATATTCATTGTAGGTTATAAATAAACAAGAGATCAGTAGGTTTGGATGTATGTACTACCTGTTTCTCCTCTCATTCTGTTTCTTCTCTCCTTCTCTACTTCCAAATGCTCTTGAATGTCACGTGTTCTTCGTCTTACCTGAACAGAAAGATAAGGAGGAGTGTCAGGCTTACTGGTATGAGCTTAAATAAATGGTAGACGAAAGTTTGTGCCTGAAATGAAAGTGTATGAATCTCTGTACAGTCGGTGGCAAAAGTCCTGTCGCTTCACTTGCTTCTTCACCGAGACACCCAAATGTTCATAGACTCGAGATTATTAGGTGTAGAAAACATGCGTATTTCTTGAGTCTCGGTGAAGCAGGTGAGACGACACGACTTCTTCTGAGCCGTCTGTACCTTTACTTCCTTCCCTTCTCTGTTGACTATAACCCACGACCCTTATATTATTAGAAGCGAGACCATGACCACCTGAGAACCGTGAAGTGACCTGCCAGACACAGATGAAGTACGTGGTGGATAAAACAAGTCAGAAGTCAGCTGTCCAATATCAGGTGTGTGTGTGTGTGTGTGTGTGTGGGTGTGTGAGAGAGAGAGAGTGTGTGTGTGTGTGTGTGTGTGTGTATGGACAAATTGGTACTGTATATATTATTTTGATATTGCCATAGAGTTCACCAGACATTGACATCCTTGATAAGTGCCTTATTCATGCTATCATACTCAGTTGTTGATGTTTTTGTGGTGTTTGTTATAATGTAAGGCTTCATATGGTTGTTATTTTAATTGTGTTTATGGTTGTTTAACTGTGGTCACTTAGATTAGTTTGACCCATCCGAATTATGTGTAAAGTCATTAATCTTGAAAGCTCCATGAAGTTTTTTGAAGAACAGTAACACTATCATAAGCATGTCAAATATATAAATAACTCCACACAATATGTCTTAGCACAAATATTGGTGCAGGATACTGAGAGTTGGGCAACACAATGGGATATGCACGACCACTATGAACGACTCAAAACACAAGGTGAGTTAGTTAGTGGTTCCATTAATTGTCTTAAATTAATTTGGTAAACATATGACAGCATTCCTTTTGTAGTGAGGAGGATTGAATTCCTTTTTGGCTAAATTTAACAACAATTTATAAAAGATACACAAAGACAGAGGTTAAATATAATCTGATTTGGCCACACTTATTTACTATTGCGGACAAATATTTCTTTTCACTCAAGGGTGACTCCTCCAGTTCAATCACTCATTGTTATTATGTAAACATGAACACAAACAAAAGTACAAGAGTTAAATAATATCTGCTTCAACCCCATTATGTGCGTTGATACACGAAAACTAGAGTTATATTTCATCTGCTTTAACAATGTTATGTCCATCGATACAAGAAAACAAACCGAGGTTAAAAATACTATCTGTCCTGTTTGTGTTGTGTCCCAGCAGGCCGACCCTCACGCACCGTCGATCCAATGTTTCGCCGACGATCACACACCACCATTCAATATTACTACGGGGATGCAGAGGTGAGTGAGTGTCTCTAGTGTCTCTTGGAGGGCTACTGATTCCTCCAAACTATGCCAGGAAACAAACAACCTCGGAAAGCGAGCTGTTTTGTTGCATTGTATGGAGAATCTGTAGCCCTCAACTTTACTCAATTATATATTATAACCCCCTTAAATATAAAGCCATTTTATTATTCTGTCATAATAATTATACTCGATTACAGAGAGTCGAGCCAAGAGTATGGACGGGTGAGGGTGGAGGTGAAGGTGAGGGTAAAGGTGAAGGGAAGATGAGTGTGAAGGGTGTAGAACTGGGTGGACTCATGAGAGGACTGGGTTGGGTGGAACGTCAACTCTCCTCCACCACCAACCTCAGTCTCCTACACTCCTACACCAGTGGTCGTAAACACGTCAAGGAACGTAAGTCCAGACATCCACAAACTTCAACTTAACAAACAAATGGCCAATGTATTTTCCACCTTCCTGGAATATTTCCCTAAATTACATCTTAAGGGAATTAAATTAAGTAACCTTTTGTGGACAATTTGTTGTCAACGTAACCCTCCACATCTCCAGTGTAATTTCATATGGATGGGTTATGTTTCCTGGCATAGATTGGATCAATCAATAGCTATCCAAATTTCTATACAAGGTTACACCCCTTAAGATAGTATATAAAAAAAAATAACAGAAAAAAAAAAACTTATTAGGCAGTTTGTTTATGAAGGTGACGATATATTCCCCCGAAGCTCAAGTGTGTACCAAAAAAAGATGTATGTTCTAGATGCACACACTCTTTAATTAATGGTAATAGCCAACATTAAAAAGAAACATGTCTATCTTTCTCACAACAATGAAGGGCCTCCAACAAACCCACATTGTGACAACTCAACTCTCGGAATACCGTCGTCATCTTCTCGGAGTTTAATTTACATGGATATTATATAATGTTCAAAATTTTGTATCGGTTTCCCTTTCCATTGTCCCTTTTAGATTTCCTACCTGCTTTCGTTACCCCCCTTTTTTTTTTAATAAATGTCCTACAATCTCTCGCTGGGCCTTTCTTTCCATTGTTCCTTCTTGATTTGGTACCATCTTTCCATCACCCTTTCACAATTTCCTTTCATCTCTCGCCATCTCTCGTTTACGCCTTTTCCATCGCCTCTTCACAATTTCCTTTCCTCTCTGGCCAGGTCGGAAAGTCAGCATGTCCACCACCAAATCGAGCATTGAGAAGCTGTGGCAATTCAAGTCCCACCGAACGAAAGGAAGGAGAGTCAATGCCATTACCTTCTGTAAAACATCTCCAGTGAGTACCATACACTATATATTACAATCCCTACTCAGTAATCTAATAACAAACAATTTATTTTACACATAAATATACTCGATTATATTCTGTGTGTGTGTTTCTCTTTCACTCTCTCTCTCTCTCTGTATATG
>JAWZYT010002381.1:37500-57352 GCA_034508575.1 Petrolisthes manimaculis | reverse complement strand
ATCAACGTTGCTCAGTGACATGTGTATTGAAAATGATAAAACAAAAAAAAAACTGTATGCAGAAAAAAAAAATCACCTTTATAATTATAAGATGGTAGTTCTTTTTTTTATTTTTCGTTACATTGGAAAACGGGACCAGATGAACACAAATAATGGTGTTCTACTGTTTGTTGTCTGTTGTTTGTTTGTTGGGCATGGAGGATTCAGTTAGTTATTGTTGCATACTACAGATATATCAACAACAACAACAACAACAACAACAAATTTCCCCCCTACTTAACTCAAACAAAAAAACGTATATATAGAACAAGATAAAAAAGATAAACCCACCCAAAGTAAGTAAAAAGATCAACTGAGTGAGTGAGTGACATGTGGCAAAAAAAATCTCGACTCGAAGGGACGACAAGTTGCACCAAAAAGTTCGCCTCGTATAGACACACACACATTAACAGATGAAAATATAAGGTGTGGTGAGGTGTGATCTTTACCTGAGTGACACGTAGACAGAGAGAGAGAGAGAGAGAGAGAGAGAGAGAGAGAGAGAGAGAGCGAGAGAGAGCAGAAGAGTGGAGAGTAGGGAGGTGAGGGTAATGGATGATGTGTGTGTGTGTGTGTGAGAGAGAGAGAGAGAGAGAGAGAGAGAGAGAGAGAGAGAGAGAGAGAGAGAGAGAGAGAGAGAGAGAGAGAGAGAGAGAGAGAGAGAGAGAGAGAGAGAGAGAGAGAGAGAGAGAGAGAGAGCAGAAGAGTGGAGAGAGAGAGAGAGAGAGAGAGAGAGAGAGAGAGAGAGAGAGAGAGAGAGAGAGAGAGAGAATAGGAGGGGGGGTGAGTTGAGGGTAATGAATGGTGAGTGGGATGGACGGATGGATGGACTGATTGACTGACTGACTGCAACACGACTTTCAACGTTTTATTCTTTGTGAGACTTTTTATTTAGTGATAATCTGAGAAAAGGTATCGACTATAATTTTATAAAAGGATGAGGAAAGTGTTTTTTTTTTTGTTTTTTTTTTCATTATAATCTCTTTTATTGTTTATTTTTGTTGTGATAATCTGAGGAAAGGTACAGTGTATAATTTTATAAAAGAATGAAGAAAGTATGATTTTTTTTTTTTTTTTCATTACAATTTTTTTTTTGTGATAATCTGAGAAAAGGTATCGACTATAATTTTATAAAAGGATGAGGAAAGTTGTGTCCTGTTTTTTTTTTTCTCTTTTTTTATTATTAATCTATTTTTACTGTTTACTTTATTATTTGTTTGGTGGGTCTCCTTGTGATAATCTGATGGAATGTACAGACAATAAAAATAAAAGGGATGGATTTTTTCTGTCTTTTCATTTTTATCATTATTATTATTTTTTTTTTATTTTTTTTTTTGGTGGGGGGAACTATGAATATAATTTGAAGGAATAATATACAAGATTAATCGATGGGGTGGATTTGTTTTTAGTTTAGGGATTTTAAGGGCCCTGTGATCGTATATGAAAACTGGAGGCTTCTGATTCCTCCTGACTATACCACGAAACAAGCTCCTTCCCTGTAGGTGGTGTTTCGTGGTAGTATTTGAAGGACTTATTTACCTACAATATTCTGACGACAGTACAGGGTCCATTTAGGGAATATTACAGTGTTGGTAAATCTATAGCAACAATTTCCTCCAAAGTATTCCAAGCATCAGAGCATCATTAGATTTATTAATAATATGGTCCTATTTCCTGATATAATACAGTCTCCTCCACTGCTGCGTTAATCACTCCAGAGTTGTCAATGTGTGAACCCAACAAGGTGTGAACCCTCAGTGTCGTCGACTCTAGTATCCGAAACACATACCAGTATGTGTCAGTGGAAGGTTGATTAATGGGTAGTAATGGCTTAGGTGTGATGTGGTGTTCTATGGAGGCAGGGACAGGGAAGGGTGAGGACTTGTAAGCTGTAATGTAGTCGTCTTGGCCACGTGTTATTTTCATGAATGCTCAATATAGGTCAATGATAGTAGTAACACATGGTGGAGTTTTTGTTTCATGTTCTACATCATAACGATAATAATAGTTACTGCACGTAAGAATAATATATCGAGTGTGGAGTTCCAGCACGTCACAGTGTTTTTTATAACATTCCACACCACCAGTAGTCCCCACAAGTCAAGATAGTCTCGTCCCTCCAAGCCCCCCAACGGGAACTGCCTTGACGTGGTGGGAGGCTTGTGTGTCTCTGTGACCTGGCGAGCTAGACTAGAGAGGGCTCCAGCCCCTGCTCTACCCCGATTTCGGGGAGAGAGGGTTTCCCATGCTAGGAAGGTCGCTAGTGAGAGACCAGACTAAATGGTTCCCATCTTTCAGTTCTTCAACTGTTCCTCTTTTTTTTATTACCTTCCTGCTTGCTGTCCACACCTCTCTATCACCTTTTTTCTGGCGCTATAGGACCTCGATGTTGCGGCGCCTAATATTCATCAATCAATCAATCGTCCCTCCAAGCTATTCAATTGCATATTAATATGGTAATTTTTTTTGTGACAATGATACAGATTTATCAACAACAACAATGGCCAACATTTGATGATAATTATAAACAGTGGTAGTGACGTACCTGACAGTGGTTAATTTAAGTTTGTTTCTTGACAGTTCCGACCAAAGATGATTAATTATATACATTTCATTACATAGTGAACCTTACACAGCCTTTATTGTTCACATTACTCCTGTGTTAATAGAGGGATTGGGTGAAGATGGAAACATAAATCATATCATTAAGGTGTTGGAGGCTTCATATGTGTCGGAGTTGATGAATACAGTCGAGCTTCAAGGTGTTGGTTGATTCAGGGTATATATAAGTAGATATTCTGATATTTCACTTTGATACAGATTGACTTTCACCTTATATGTGATTTACAATACCCTATTTACCACAAGACGACTTATTTCATTAATATTAATTCAGTTTAGGCCATGACGCTATGATGCTAGTACAAACCTTAATTAATCTAGAGAGAGAGAGAGAGAGAGAGAGAGAGAGAGAGAGAGAGAGAGAGAGAGAGAGAGAGAGATGACCCCCCAAGGCATTCGTGACATTAACTTTGCATGTGTTGATTTTATTGTCATCTTAATGTTAAAACTGAAGCTCAAATTTGTAATGATAAAATATTACCTCGGTGGAAGCTGTCAAATATCATCGTAAAATATCAACAGTCATTACACTACTATATAGTAATATACCAATGTTCACAATACTCGTAAAATATGGATTTATTATTATTGAAAGAAAATGCAGCCATCGTCACAATAACTAACTAGAAAATATGGAAATTTATGAAGCCTGAGTTCGATTGGGTATATCAAAGGAACATAGTGACGTTCTTAAAAACTCCAAATTCAATATATTTTACTTATTATGTGCAGTAACTAACTATGCTTACCTCCTCCCAGTATGAAATTCCTTAAGGACCCTGTGATCGTGTATGAAAATTGGAGGCTTCTGATTCCTCCTGATTATGCCACGAAACAAGCTCCTTCCATATAGGTGGTGTTTTGTAGCAATATTTGAAGGACTCATTTACCTCCAATTCTCTAACTACATCACATGGTCCCTTAAACGATCAAAAAGATTTACCAGGGGCAGAAACTATGATGTGGAATATTGACGATAAACAAATACCAGACAAAAGTGCACTGGTTAAAGTCACTGGTTATATTATACTACGAATTCCTTCCTGTGTCCAAATGTAGAGTCGGCAGCATAAGTTCGCTTCATTTCTACCTACGTACAGTATATAATTACGAGCTATAATGATGTTGTAATACAATTTTAATAAAGATAAGACAGATATAATTCTCATATGATAAATTACGTATGTTGTTGGAATAAAAACGGGTTCTGAATGCAATTATCTGGTCATATTAGCATTATTAAAGACATGGAATGGACGCAAATTTACGCTGCCGGGTGTACATGAGTAAGGGAATCTGTTTTGTAGCACACATTGGAGGAATCAGACTTGAAGGGAGATTTCATTGTTGGTTATCTGGAAGGCTACTGATTCCTCCAAACTATGCCAAGAAACTGATCCCCTATTTGTATCACTGAGGGCGTCTGTCTGTTTTCTGATTTTATAAAAGGATGAGGAAAGTGTGTCTGTTTTTTTTTTTTCCTTTCTCTTTTTTTTTCCTTTCTCTTTTTTTTCCTTTCTCTTTTTTTTTTTATTATAATCTCTTTCATTGTTTATTTTCTTATGTTTTTGGTGGGTGTGGAGGAAATCTACTAGTAACCTTTCAATTGGCCAACTAGAGTATTTCCTTTTAATTAAGATGGAGTGTAACGTAAGGTGGCACGGGACACAATAAAAACATTCCAAAAAAAAACATCTCAGAGTTTGCTTACACTTGTTCGTATGTGTGTGTGTGTGTGTTTTTTTTTTTTTTTTTTTTTTTTGCATGTGTGACCGACCCCCCCCCCCAAAAAAAAAAAGAAAAAAAAAAGATTTCAGGTCCAATTATGGTACCCTGTGATGTCGTCAGAAAATTGGAGGTAAATGAGTCCTTCATATATTGCCACGAAACACACACACCTATCTATTTCGTAGGAGCATGTGTGTGTGTTTCGTGGCATAGTCAGGAGGAATCAGAAGCCTCCGCCAATAATTCTCACACACGATCACATACAAGGTCCTTAATTAATTATGGGGGTAATTCACTTTTGTTCCATTGGAGTGCCTTAAATTCCTCCAAAGTATACCAGGAAACAGAAGAACCAGAAAAGCAAAAAACTAATGGTGTTCTGTTTGTTTGGTATTAAATAGTAGTTTGTATGGAGGATTCAGTTGCTCCAGATTTACCACAACACAAAATATCCCCATTATATCAATTAAAAAAAGTTGTAGACGATTGATCTATCTTTACTCCCTCTTGCAGCACAACGAGACTATATGATTTTTATTGTATTCATTATGATTTCAAGGCAGTGTCGAGGTTCAGCTGTAGTGAATGAACGCTTGGGAAAAACTACTTTGCTTTGGTGTGAGTGTGGACTTTTGTAGACAACACTGGCTCAGGTATATAGACATTGGAATACACTTTGACTGTCCTTGCTCGGTTTCATACGAGGGTTAAATATGCATCACCATCCCCTCCTGCCCTTGTATGCCTACCTACCTACCTACCCACCTACTTACTTACCTACCTACCTACCAACCCAGCTACCCAACAACCTACCTACCTACCCAGCTACCTGCATACCTACCTACCCACCTACCTACCTACCTACCTACCTAGCTACCCACCTACCTACCTACCTAGCTACCTACTTACCTACCTACCCAGCTACATACCCACCTACCTACCTACCTAGCTACCTGCATACCTACCTACCCACCTACCTACCTACCTACCTACCCACCAAAACACATACCTAAATACTCACCTACCCACCTACCTACCTACCCACCTACCAAAACACATACCTAAATACTCACCTACCCACCCACCTACCTACCTACCCACCTACCCAGCTACCTGCATACCTACCCACCTACCTACCTACCTACCTACCCTTCAGTTTGTCCACAATTGATGACCTTTTAAAGTTGACCTGACCAGACCTGACCTGACCTGACCTGACACAAAAGGTTTCCTGGAGATGAATGAGGAAGGTGGAGGTCGAGAGTAGGAGGAGTAACTTTTTTTTGTTTTGTTTTGTTTTCAAATTGGAGGGCTACTGAATCCTCCAAACGATGTCACGAAACAGATCCCCTATTAGTAAGTATAATTGAGGTGATTAAGAGAAGTAACTAACCTTTTATGAGAAATTTGAAGACTACTTATTCCTCCAAACTATGCCAGGTAACAGAACCCCTCAACATAAGACTGTTTTAGACGTGTTTTATGATAGAATTTGGAGGCCTATATTAACTCCATAGTGATGTGTATGAAAATTGGAGGCTTCTTCTGATTTCACCTGACCATGCCACGAAACAAACTCCTTCTATAAAGATGTGTGTGTGTGTGTGTGTGTGTGTGTGTGTGTGTGTGTTTCGTGGCAATATTTGAATGACTCATTTACCCCCAATTTTCTAACTACATCACAAAGCAAATTTTGCACACTAATTCTTATTCATGCAAAAAAAAAAAAAACTTTGGCAAACGAATTCTGCATGTAATAAAAATTCTGCACTATGCAAAATAATTCTACTCTATTCAACAATAATTCTGAATATTGCACAAATAATTCTACATGTGATATACAATAATTCTACAACATGCAAAATAATTCTTCACCTTACCAAATAATTCATCACGTTGTACTAATCATTCTGCTCATCCATTCAGTAATAATTCTACATCAAGCTTTACATTTCAATCATCATCATCATCAACAACATCATAAAACAACATTATAAAACTTAGGTGCCCAAAGCTGAAGATTTTGAAAGGTCGAGTTGAATTGAAAGTCATCGTACATAAATCAGGAGTAACTGAATCATCCAAACTATTAGAAGCAACAGGCCGCCCCCATTATTTTTCTTGATCTGGCCCTGTTCCCTGACACACTTTGGAGGAATCAAGGAAGTCCAAGATACCTAAAATATACAGTACTGTCTCCTTAAAGTCATTACGAGAATATTTCCCCTTTAACCTTCCCCAGTACTTTAGGAAATTTATCTGAATGTTTGTTAGGTTAGGTTAGGTTAGGTTAGGTTAGGTTAGGTTAGGTTAGGTTAGGTTAGGTTAGGTTAGGTTAGGTTAGGTTAGGTTAGGTTAGGTTAGGTTAGGTTAGGTTAGGTTAGGTTAGGTTAGGTTAGGTTAGGTTAGGTTAGGTTTGGAGATGATATTTGGTATGGTCTAGGAAGAGTTAGGTTAGGTTAGGTTAGGTTAGATTAGGTTAGATTAGGTTAGGTTAGGTTAGGTTAGGTCTGGTTAGGTTTGGAGATGATATTTGGTATGGTTTAGGAGGAGTTAGGTTAGGTTAGGTTAAGTTAGGTTAGGTTAGGTTCGATTAGGTCAGGTTAGGTTAGGTTAGGTTAGGTTAGGTTAGGTTAGGTTAGGTTAGGTTAGGTTAGGTTAGGTTTGGTGATGATATTTGTTATGGTCTAGGAGGAGGTAGGTTCGGACATTTTCCATAATCTGGGACACAAGAGCTGAGAAGAATAATGTCTGAAAATTTAGAAAACTCGCTTTCCACTCTCCCCTCTTTCTCTTCCTTATGTAAACAAACTCTAGAGGTCAGGTCAGGTCAAGGATTGTTTCCATGTCCCGTTGTAAAGTCATAACACTGTCCCATACACATGTAAATAGAAGTGAGCCTTATGTCTGTTCTTGGAATGTAGTAAAAGTGGATGGTAAGTGGTGATGGTGGGCTTCTTTCACTGTTTGTCTCTCTCTCTCTCTCTCTTTCTCTCTCTCTCTCTCTCTCTCTCTCTCTCTCTCTCTCTCTCTCTCTCTCTCTCTCTCTCTCTCTCTCTCTGTATATCCATGTATATGTATGTATGTATGTATGTATGTGTGTGAACTACTACTTTATTTTGGTTTACTCTCTCTCTCTCTCTCTCTCTCTCTCTCTCTCTCTCTCTCTCTCTCTCTCTCTCTCTTTCTTACTATGGTTCCCCTCTGAGTCGTTGTCAGTATCTTTCCCCTCGCTGCTCTGTTTCTTCCCCGCTGCTCTTACGCTCTTTACTCGTTTTTTTCATGCTCACCCTCCGTGCTCAGGTGGACTATATATATATATATATATATATATATATATATATATATATATATATATATATATATATATATATATATATATATATATATATATATATATATATATATAGAGAGAGAGAGAGAGAGAGAGAGATAGAATGAGAAAGAGATGAGAGATTTGGAGGGGGAGGAAAGAGAAAAAGAGATACAAAAGACAGACAGCTAAATATCTAAGACATGAAACCGACGATAGAATTCACACGAGGATGAATATTCAGATTATTACAAGAAGGAGCGAGGGGGGCGCTAACCCCTCCTCCCTATCAGGTAAAGTGGAGGTTGTAGGTAGAAAGGAAGGCGAGATAACGAAGAAACGAAAGAACAGGCAGGATTCAGTACGGAAGGAAGGAAGGAAGGAAGATAAAAAGTAGGGTTCAGAAAGGAAGGAAGGAAGGAAGGAAGGAAGGAAGGAAGGAATGAAGGAAGGAAGGAAGGAAGGAAGGAAGGAAGGAAGGAAGGAAGGAAGGAAGGGAGATAAAAAGTAGGGTTCAGAAAGGAAGGAAGGAAGGAAGGAAGGAAGGAAGGAAGGAAGGAAGGAAGGAAGGAAGGAAGGAAGGGAGATAAAAAGTAGGGTTCAGAAAGGAAGGAAGGAAGGAAGGAAGGAAGGAAGGAAGGAAGGAAGGAAGGAAGGAAGGAAGGAAGGAAAGAAGGAAGGCAGGGGGAATGCTAGAATTTAAAGATAATGGTGAAAAGCAGAACTATAGGGTTTAAAATGATATAGTGATAAATGGGGAGCTACTGATTCCTCCACAGTAGGCTAGGAAACAGGACCAGAAAAACCTAAAATGATAGTGTTTTGTTGCTTGGAATAGCTTGGAGGATTCAGTTGCTCCAGATTTATTTACCAACACAAAACTTTCTCCCTTGATTATAGAAAGAAACGCGAGGAATTGAAAACACACAGAAAGAAAGATTTATGACCCTGATTTTTTCCTGACTATACCACGCAACCTACACACACACACACACACACACACACACACACACACACACACACACACACATACACACACACACACACACACATAGATGGATTGTTATGAAGCATCGAACACACACACACACACACACACACACACACACACGAGGAAGGAAGGGAGGGAGGGAGGGAGGTAGGCTTAAGTGAAGAGAGAGAAGAGAGCATGCGTCACCCCCACTGGTAAACAGATAAGTAGAGTGTAAGATGTGGAACCAAGTAACAGTGACAGAAGAACCACCCACCAAGCCAGTCCAGTTGACACTCAGACAACAAGGAAGCCAGTTAGACAGTCAGACAGCAAGGAAGTCAGTCAGTCAGCAAGGAAGCCAGTTAGACAGTCAGCCAGCAAGGTAGACAGTCAGACAGCCAGCAAGGAAGCCAGTTTGACAGTCAGCCGGCAAGGAAGCCAGTTAGACAATCAGACAGACAGCAAGGAAGCCAGTTAGACAATCAGCCAGCCAGCAAGGAAGCCATTAGACAGTCAGACAGTCAGCAAGGAAGTCAGTTAGACAGCCTGACAGCCAGCAAGGAAATCAGTTAGACAATCAGACAGCCAGCAAGGAAGTCAGTTAGACAGTCAGCCAGCCACCAAGGAAGCCAGTTAGACAGTCAGACAGCCAGCAAGGAAGCCAGTTAGACAATCAGACAGCCAGCAAGGAAGCCAGTTAGACAGTCAGCCAGCAAGGAAGCCAGTTAGACAGTCAGACAGCCAGCAAGGAAGCCAGTTAGACAGTCAGACAGCAAGGAAACCATCAGACAGTCAGACAGTCAGCAAGGAAACCAATTAGACAGTCAGACAGCCAGCAAGGAAACCAATTAGACAATCAGACAGCCAGCAAGGAAGCCATTAGACAGTCAGACAGTCAGCAAGGAAGTCAGTTAGACAGCCAGCCAGTCAGCAAGTTAGACAGCCAGCCAGCCATTCAGTTAGACAGTCAATCCTTCAGCCATTCAGCCATCAGTCTTCTTCACCTTCCTTCACTCTAACATTTCCCTCTCGTTTGGTAAGTACTTTAAGGTTTATTTACATATTTTTTTTGTAATTTTGTATACAATTTTGTACTATCCTATTTTTTACCACCTGTTAATTAAGAACCTGAATAAGTTAGCTAGCCTACATAAATATATACCTTGTGTTGTAAGATATGTAATAAGATTTTTCTTTTCAATATTCCCAAAGAGAGGGAGAATCAATACAGAAATGGTGTTGTTATTGTTGTTTGTTGACATTAATTGCAACTGGTATTTGTCTGTCGTTGAACACCTTGACAGACAGTATCCTACCATTCTATTTCGTCCTGTGAGACATCGATATATAGGTTTACATAATTAAATAAAAATAATAGAGAGGATATTGAGCAGCAGGTGAGGTTAAGTTAGGTTTAGTTAGGTTAGGTTTGGTGAGGTGAGATGAGATTTGGTTAGGTTAGGTTAGGTTAGGTTAGGTTAGGTTTGGTTAGGTGAGATGAGATTTGGTTAGGTTTGGTTATGTGATATTAGGTTAGGTTAGGTTTGGTTTGGTTTGGTTAGGTTAGGTTGTAACGTTAGTTACGTTGTAGTGAAGATGTGGTGTATCTTCACTACGGGGGTAATGACAAATAAGTTTGTTCTTGTCTGGTCTAGCCTGTTTATTGATTCAGCTTACATTTGTATATCAAGTTTTAGAGTGAACCTGAAATATGAGCATGTGACGATATCTGTAGACAACCTGGAATATGAACAATGTTATACATAAACATAAAGGTTGCCTGTCTGCTACAATACTCCCCTCCTTAGTGACGAGGAAGGAGGAACGATACAGTCTTCTTAGGGTGTCCTCTTGCATTTCCTGGATGGACTTCTGGGTTGGTATGGAGTGAGATGGAAGATGCCATTTCTGGTTGATGTAGCAGGAAAGCTGGTTTCACTCGATCTATCGAGACCACGTAAGAGGTTCCATTGCGATTAATCGTCATGGTTTTCCTTGTCCTCTTAATGACTGCGAACGGACCCTCGTATGGAGGTTGTAATGGTTTCCGAACAGAGTCTACTCGTACGAAGACGTGTGTGCAGTTGGAGAGTTCTTGACTGACAAATGTTTTTTTAGAGGAGTTTTTCCGTGGTTGTACTGGCTGTAGCTTTTGCATGGGTTCTTTGAGGTTACTGGTGAAGTCTTGGACACTGCAGGGCTTAGGATCACTGGTGCTCGAGAGGAACTCACCATACATCTTTATTCATGTATTTCAGGTTCACTCTAAAATCTTATATACCATTTGTAGCGTGTATGAATAAAAGGATTCCTGCCTGCTACACTATTAGAACCCATCAGGCAAGAGGGCTGATGCTTGTGGCGGGTAGCTGATTCTAGCCGCCACAAGGTTACGTTAAGTTTGGTTAGGTGAGGTTAGGTTTGGTTAGGTTTGGTTAGGTGATGTTAGGTGAAGTTAGGTTAGGTCAACAGAAGTTAGAGAAGACACAATTACACGTTTATATTCACAGAAACAACATTATTAATCCAACCACTGATTAACTTAAAAAAAAAAGAGTACAGCCAGAATCAAATAACCACCCACACTTTCATTCCATCATGGTAAAATTTAATACAAAAGTGAAAAATCGATCTTTAAGGTACCAAATACATTAATTAATCACTCATACAAACAAACACCATTTAACAAAAAGATACAGAGAATAAAAAAGATGCATTCAAAAAAATAGATATTGAAACCTCAGTCAAAGAAAAATAAAATCTCGTCAAGGAAAAAGAATATAGTGTGAGAGTTAGCTGTGAGGAACTGGGTGATAGTCGAAATAGAAAAATAAAAGAGCAATGAATAATAAGAGAAGTGAAGATTCGGTAATAATTCATTCTTGGACGAGGGAGGTGGTGAGTGAATGTGAAGAAAGTCAAGAGAGAAGAGAGAGAGAAATAAACCAACCAGCCAGACACAAACACGCACACACACACACAGCCAGTCAGTCAGCCACACACACAGCCAGTCACACAACCACACACACAGCCAGTCAGCCAGTCAGTCAGCCACACACACAGTCAGTCAGTCAGTCAGTCACACACACAGTCAGTCAGCCACACACACACACACACACACACACACACACACACACACACACACACACACACACACACACACACACACACACACAGCCAGCCAGGAGAAGGAGAAGGAACAGGGAGGAAATAGTGGTGGCTTGTTTGCTTGGTTTTAAAATGTATAATATCCTTGTGTGTGTCAGAAGTAGAATATTTACCACAGCCTTAGACCAACAGAAAGTGTGAATATATTATAATGTATACCGTAACAGTGGTGTCTGAAGTTTAGGAAATTCACCATTACACTACGCCAAAAACAAATGTATTATGATTTTATGGTATAAGACGTTGATATTTTACCACGACATTAGACCAACCTAAGTACTGTTTTTATTTTTGTGTAAGTTGATCAAGAAATGCACATCTGAATTAATAAAAGCCTGGTAGTGTCGTAGTTATCTTTTGTGCTGAATAAAAAACAAGGGAGGGACAATAAATACGAAGGAGAATGAGAAGGAAAGGAGGGACAATAAACACAAAGGAGAGAGATGGAAAGAGAAGGAAAGAAGGGACAACAAACCAAACACAGAGGAGAAAGAGAAGGAAAGGAGGGACAATAAATACGAAGGAAAGATAATTAGGAAAGGAGGGACAATAAATAAGAAGAAAAGAGAATGAAAGGAGGGACAATAAACATGAAGGAGAGAGAATTAGGAAAGGAGAGACAATAAACATGAAGGAGAGAGAATTAGGAAAGGAGGGAGAATAAACACGAAGGAAAGAGATGGAAAGAGAAGGAAAGGAGGGACAACAAACACACGAAGGAAAGAAATTAGGAAATTAGGAAAGTAGGAAACACGAAGGAGAAAGAGAAGGAAAGGAGGGACAATAAACACGAAAGAGATAGTAAAGGAAAGGAGGGACAACAAAACAAACAAGAAGGAGAGAAAGTGAAGGAAAGGAGAGACTGTGAAAGAGAGAATGCAAGGACTGACTCGGTAGCATGCATGGTAGCCTAAGGGTTCACATGTAAGAGAATATTATTAGGCACTCATAAAAAAGGTTAGTAGCACTTGTCACGCTCTGAGGGAAAGGAAGTAGCATCGAATTCCACAATACTTATATAATTCTGAGGTCACTGTATGTACACTCGTGATACATAATTTCTGACCAGAGTGTGAGGAGCAGAAAACTTCGAATCGCCTGGTATTGTTCATTTCCCCCCACCCAACCCAGTACACCTATAGAGGCTGAGTTCGAATGCAGGGTGTGTGTGTGTGTGTGTGTGTGTGTGTGTGTGTGTGTGTGGTCAAAGATTACGTATCACTAGTGTACACCTATAGAGGATAGGTTCGAATGCAGGGTGTGTGTGTGTGTGTGTGTGTGTGTGTGTGTGTGTGTGTGCCTGTCGTTTGTCTCTGGTCAGAAATTACGTATCATGAGTCTATATACTGTACTTGTCAAATCCTTACTGAGAAATATTATGAGACACAACACACTCCTGGATGATATATGTTACGGTCATCTGGTTTGATTTGTGTACGACTTTTTATCGCGATTTTGAGAGTGAATGAATTATATATACTGACTGACTGACTGCGAGGAACTTTGAAATAAGAAATAATGTAGGTTCCATCTTTGACTACATAAGATTCACACACACACACACACACACACACACACTCACATGCACAGCTCACCACCACTTTTAAATTCACCCCGATGCAGGAGTTTTTGATCGTGGGTTTAACAAGCAAGCAAGCAAGCAAGCAAACCCAACAACAACAAGCAACAAGCAACGAGGGATAAAATGTCCAGCAACAAACTCCCCCCTCCTCCTCCTACTACTACTACTACGCCCCCCTTCCCTTACACCCCCCTGGCCACCACCACCACCAACAACCCCAAGCCTACGTCGACGCCCCCCACCAAGCCCTTCCCCCACACCCGCACACTGAAGGAGGCCCGTGTGGAGATCGTGAGGATGTGGCTGGAGGGACAGACTGCACACACCATTTCCAAGGAGACAGGGGCCAGCGTGAGGACAGGTGCTCGTCAAAAAGTTAATTAATTATCAAAAGGGAGAATATTTTGTGTTTGGTAAATATGGAGTATGCAACCGATTCCTCTCAAACTATTCCAAGCATGCAACAAAACAGAGCACCATTCCATTCATTATATACTTTTTTTGCTCTTTTGGTTCTGTTTCCTAGCATATACTTTGGAGGAATCAAGGCACTCCAATGTAAAGTCATGGTCTAATGTACTGCAACACCTTCTAATGAGATGGCTTCGAAAAATGATCCGAAACTATAGCTGTTGGTGTGTGCAATTTTGGTTCATAAAATTTACTCAAATAGCTCGCTTTTATTCACCAGGTTGCAGTACATTAGACCATGACTTTACAGTACTAAAAGCATACTATTATACCCTTTAAGGTTTTTGTGTGAATTTATTTTGTTGTGGTATATTAATTAAGAACCCTGTGATTGAGTACGAAAATTGGAGGCTTCTGATTCCTCCTGACCATGCCAAGAAATAGGTTCCTTCCATATGTGTGTGTGTGTGTTTCGTGGCAATATTTGAAGGACTCATTTATCTCCCATTTTCTGACTACATCACAGGGTCCCTTAAAGAGCTACTCTGTTTTTTTGTGTGTACTGTACTGTAACTCGTCGATAATTACACTTTATGAACGAGTGTTATATGTCAAAGTGGTGGTGAACATTTTGTCTTGCACTGTAGCACGTTAATTATTTCGCTTTAATTAAGGAGAGATTCTTTTGTTGGTGAATTAGTAGGTCTCAGATTCCTCCAAACTATGCCAAGAAACAGATCACCTCTTAGTAAAGTGATGGTCTAATGTACTGCAACACCTTCCAATGAGATGGCTTCGAAAAATGATCCGAAACTATAGCTGTTGGTGTGTGCAATTTTGGTTCATAAAATTAACTCAAATAGCTCGCTTTTATTCACCAGGTTGCAGTACATTAGACCATGACTTTATACCATTGAGGGCGTATGTTGCCTGTTAATTATTAGGAGGAATTAGTAGCCCTACAATTTACCAACAAGAGAATCTCCCCTTAACGGAGTGTAAAAATGAAGTGCTGAATAGATTTAGGGTCGATTCCACAGTGATTGGTAATGGTTGATAAGCACGCAAACCAAAAGACAAAAAATCTAGACCGTGTAAATATTAATGAGGCATCATCACGTATAAAAAAAATCTAGACCGTGTAAATATTAATGAGGTATTATCACGTATGGCTGAATTATTTACTGAATTTAGTGAGTAAACTATAAGGTGATCATCATTATCTAACTATCTGATAGATTTTGTGAAAGCGGAAAATTTATAGGGTTTTTGGAAAATAATTATGAAGTCTTACATGTTAGTGTGGTTAGTTAAGAAGCTAACAAACGAATACCACTGTGGATTCGACCCTTAGTGTGTGTGTGTGTGTGTGTTGTACTGTAGCATATCGATTGTACCGTTGAAAAAGTAAAAACAATTGCACCTCACATTAACTGTTGTCCCTTCATAAAGTACCGTTGAAAATCTAAAACAGTAGCAACACATATTTCATTTTCCGCACCTGTGTACCGTTGAAAAAAAATGAAAACAATAACATCACAAATTACAATCCTCCTCCACATTATCCCGTCAATGTGTACCGTTGAAAAAATGAAAACAATAACAACACATACTACAGTCATCCACATTTCATTTCCTGCACCTGTGTACCGTTGAAAAAATGAGAACAATAACAAGTCCTCTCTACATTTTCCTCCTCCACATTTCCCGTCAATGTGTACCGTTGAAAAAATGAAAACAGTAACAACACATATTACAGTCCTCCTCCACAATTCCCACCAATGTGTACCGTTGAAAAAATGAAAACAACCACCCCACTATAGCCAGTCCTCTCTACATTTTCCTCCTTCTCCTCCTCCTCCACAGTGTACCGGTGGGTGAGACGTTGGCTGAGAGAGGGCAGTGTGGACAACAAACACACCAGAAACAAACACAGGCTCTTCTGGACATACATCTCGACTCTCCTCACTCACCACCACCACCACCACCACCACACACTTTGGAGACGAAACAATTACCTCTCCTGTGATCCTCCCCATCCTCATCCTTCTCACTGCTGGCCACTGCAATACGGATACCACTCAGCCAACCATACGAATAATGATGACACCTATTTTTGCTAATATTCTGAAACCAAACTCGTGTAGAATTTAATGTTGTTATGAGTAGAGTGACCACAAGCCTAAGTAAGCATAATTAATTAATTAAAGACGTTTGACAATCTAATATGATGTAGTTTTCTTTCTCCGACTCAAACATAGGATTATTCTTGCTTGTAGTATGGAAACGATTCGAGCATCCGTGTCTGAAAAGATGTAGGCTATGTATGACTTCAACTAAATGGTGACGATGATAGAGAAACGACTTGAATCCAGCAGCAGCAGCAGCAACAACAGCAGAATCAGTACCTTATCAAGAGTTTGGGTGCACCTTCGACCCTACTAACTCCCATTCAATTCTTCAACTGCACATACCTTCTTTCCTGCTACAGTATTTCTTTTAGTGGCGTCCGTGTTTGCCTGTTGTCCAATGCACTTCTCAGTCACACCATCCCTCCATCTCTCATTCCACAGGACACTTTAATTAACAAGTCTAAGGAGGTCTTCTATCTATCGTCCTCAAATCAAATCAAATCTTAACTATCTTGGTGGACGTGCGTGGGGATGATTGCATTTGCTTTGAGTCGTATGATAGCAGTGTTGAAATATGCAAGACCCACTCAGCGTGCCTGTATGTAATAATTAAGTGCATACAGTCGCGAGCTGATGGGATGGAGACACGAGTACACTCATCATGGGGTCGCTTCTACCTGACGAGTTATGGGGAAATGAGAGAGGAAGAAGAGGGGGTATGGAGGGACTGGTGGAGGGAAGAAGAGGGGGTATGGAGGGACTGGTGGAGGGAAGAAAGGGGGGTATGGAGGGTCTGGTGGAGGGAAGAAAGGGGGGTATGGAGGGACTGGTGGAGGAAGAAAAAACAAGAGAGACGCCAATAACCGTGGCTGTAGAGACGTTTTTCTGTATCTTGAGGATTTATGGTTGACTTTGGGTGAAGGGACTAATGGAGATGGAGTTCACATTAACCAACCTATATAATTAAGTATTGAATTTTATCATTGTCATCATAATATTATTATTTTCTACTCTCATCTGTAGGCTAATTAAGTATTGTTCGATATCAGCAGAACTGTAATGACATCAGATAGGATGGGTGTCTATAAAACTTGGACATATGTAATGAAATTGCTATACTCAATGATAAATGTGTTTCAACAATAATGAATATATTAAACAACATTATGAGAACCACAATTATCCATATATTATACGTGAAAAGAATATTCTGTGGAACGGAATGAGACAATCGAATCTCTCCTGCAGAATATAAGCTTATTTCTGATGAAGTGAGGGTTCGAGTCATGTGAACCACAGTTCCCTTTACACACATACACGCACACACACACACACATACCCTGCATTCGAACTCAGCCTCTATAGGTGTACTGGGTGTGGAAATGAGCAAAAATACCAGGCGATTCGAAGCTTTCTTCTCCTCACACTCTGGTCAGAAATTATGTATCACAGGTTGCCAATCTTCAAATATTGCCACGAAACACTACTAAAAAGGATGGAGCTTGTTTCATGGAGTGGTCAGGAGGAATCAGAAGCCTCCAGTTTTCATACACGATTACAGGGTTTTTAAATCATAAGACAAGACAGTGACACGAGTTTTGTGGAGGTGTTTTCATAATGTTTCACAAGTTATACTGTATTAAATCATTGGACAAGACAGCGACACGAGTTTTGTGTTTAATTGTACATAAGAGAATATAAACTACCGTGGGTAACATTGGCTCCTACACCATCACCATCACTACCACCATCACCACCATCACCATCACCATCACCACCATCACCACAACTACCACCATCACTGTCCCTCGTGTTTCTCAGGGTGTATTATGTATGTACAGACGGCGGCAAAGTGTACAAGTCAATCGTTGGACAGTGTCGACATGGCTGGCGTGAGGAGTGCACCGATAGTTTTCATTTTCGTGTGTGTGTGTGTGTGTGTGTGTGTGTGTGTTTATTTGCTGTCCAGTCACGAAACCTAAGTCCTGCATGCATCAGATGAGCGAAACTGAACCTATTGGTACAAAAAACAAAACAAAAATACTTAGGAATCACAATTTCAAAGACTGATATTTTTTTTTTTTTTTGGGGGGGGTGAAAGAAGACCTCCTTAGGCCTGGTAGACCCTGTAGAACGAGGGGGTAGGTGATAGATAGATAGATAGATAGATAGAGGATGTAGGACAGAAAACACGAAGGAAATAGAAAGAGGAAAGGAGGTACAGTTGGACACAGGAATTCGTGATACAGCCCCAAGTGAAAGATGGTCAATTTCTCCCAATATCAAGTTTTTCCTTAATGCCAAATAGGAGACACCAGGGGCAGAAGTCAGTATTGAGGATGGTAATAAAAAGTAAGTACCTGATAATAGACACAGGTTAGGTTAGGTTAGGTTAAGTTAAGTTGTTAGGTTAGGTTAGGTTAGGTTAGGTTAGGTTAGGTTGGTAAATAGGAGACACCAGGGGCAGAAGTCAGTATTGAGGATGGTAATAAAAAGTAAGTACCTGATAATAGACACTGGTTACTCAAATGAGACAAGTATTTTTCACCTCTCATCTTTCATTCATGTGTTCATATGTACAGCCACAATCAAATATCCACCGACACTTTCCTTCCATCGTGGTAAATATCTTGGTAATAAAGAACAACACGTGTATGAATTTGCTGATTTTTGCAGCACCTCATACTGATAATTGAAGGGGTTGAGTTTACGTAATGTGTTGTTGTATGATTATAATTTGATATGATACTAATTTATTTGCACGATGGATGGAAAGTGTAGGTGGATAATTAATTGTGGCTGTACAGTTGAAAAATTTAATCAGAGTGGCTGAGGTACAGAGAATAAAAGAGGTAGAAAATGTCGCATACATTTAAGGGGTCGCCTAACTATTGCACGTGACTGTACAATGCAATCACGAACAACAATAACAACAATACAAAGAATACAAATACAAATACAAATACAACAATACAAAAAATACAAATACAACAATACAAAGAATACAAATACAAATACAAATACAACAATACAAATACAAATACAATAAAAACAATACAAAGAATACAAATACAAATACAAATACAACAATACAAAGAATACAAATACAATAACAAATACAACAATACAAAGAATACAAATACAAATACAATAACAACAATACAAAGAATACAAATACAATAACAATAATACAAAGAATACAAATACAAATACAAATACAACAATACAAAGAATACAAATACAAATACAAATACAACAATACAAAGAATACAATAACAATAATACAAAGAATACAAATACAAATACAAATACAATAACAATACAAAGAATACAAATACAAATACAATAACAATACAAAGAATACAAATACAAATACAACAATACAAAGAATACAAATACAAATACAACAATACAAAGAATACAAATACAAATACAACAATACAAAGAATACAAATACAAATACAAATACAACAATACAAAGAATACAAATACAAATACAACAATACAAAGAATACAAATACAAATACAATAACAACAATACAAAGAATACAATAACAATAATACAAAGAATACAAATACAAATACAATAACAACAATACAAAGAATACAAATACAAATACAAATACAACAATACAAAGAATACAAATACAACAATACAAAGAATACAAATACAAATACAAATACAACAATACAAAGAATACAAATACAAATACAATAACAACAATACAAAGAATCAAATGTTACAAATCGATGCTTTTAACGTGAGGGAGTGGACTTGAGAAAGGTACACGAGACACCATACAGAATTCAACACCACTCTCAGAATCTCAGTGCTAATAGACTGAAGGGACCCTGTGATTGTGTGTGAGAATTGGTGGTGGTGG
>JAWZYT010002381.1:0-35000 GCA_034508575.1 Petrolisthes manimaculis | reverse complement strand
TATAAGTAGAACAAAATTGACTGTGGCATTGTTGCGTATGAAGGTGACGATACGTGCATTAGTTGGACGGAGTTGTTGTTGATATTGTTGTTGTTGTTGTTGTTGTTGTTGTTCTAACTTATCTATCACGTCAGTCAGTTCCAGTTGCTGTCAAATGTCTCGAGTAACTTGTTTGATATAATTATACTGTATATATATATATATATTTTTTTTTTCAGATAGTACCAGGAATGACCAGTCAGTATGCGTGTGTGTCCAGCTCTTACCATCTTATTCCTCTTCGTTGTCAAGTGTGCATCCTCGTCGTCCCAACCTTCTCCCCTCGCTGATAAGGTAAACGAAAAAGTGGACAGTACTCGAGCTCAAGAATTTTTCACCCTGGCGGATCTCCTGGTCGTCTACTACACTCCCCAATGTCTCAGGGTTATGATACTTGGTGAAGATATGAAGAACGTCCCCTTGACTTTAGACGCCACAGGGTATTCGCAACCACCAACAACACCTGCAGACGATCTAATGAAAAGATCTCTGCTGTTTAACTCCACGGCTCAGGCCTTTGAATTAAATGCTAGAATAATCCTACAAGCACATCGCATCAACCAAACACAGCGAGTATTGACCTACATCAACGAGAACCCTGGGAGAGTGACATCGTTCTCGTGCGTGACATACATAGTGACTCGACCCCTTGACTCCCGCCTCCTGCCCGTCCTCACCGACTCGTCCTCCTCCAAACAGCTGACTCGTTACTTCATCATCCAGACTCAGAATATTACCGAGGCGAACGAGGTGCTGTTAGACCAACGCCTGGGGGAGGAAATGAACGTCGTAGCAGTCTTTCAAAGAGGACCTACACACGATAAGGGACTCTGGGTACGAGAAAAACGGTTCACAGACACTTCAACACACTTCCAACAAGGGGGTAGTTATAAAGGCAGTAACATCAGCAACAACTGGGAAGGGGACAAGTACAACACCGCAGCCTTCACCAATAAGCAACAACACATGGACGACAATAATAGAGGCTCGTCGTGGTTCGTATATATCCGGCAGCTGATGCACCCTTCTGGCTCACCACAAGTCCTCCACGTCAACACCTGGTCCAGCACAAAGGACGGCCACCATCTCACTGCTAAGAAGGCGGTCCTGTTCCCGGAGCAAATGGGCAACTTCTACGGCAAGAAACTAAAGGGGTCGATGCTGGACTTCAAACCCTTCATCAACTACGAGAAAGTGGAGGGGTCGAGGGTGGTGGTGCCCAAACCCTCCCTAGATGTAATGATTCTCAGCGTGATCGCCAACAAACTCAACTTTACCTTCGACTTGGTGATGCCTGAGGACGGACAATGGGGTTACCTCGGGGACGACGTGAGTTCTCTATCGTTACATATAGTGTGTTGTGTTGACGACTTAAGGGGAATGTACAGTACAGTTGCTGGTACTTATAACTGGTACATTCAGAGCAGTTAATCCTATTTTCGTGTACCATATATAAGTGTTGGCAATTGTAAACTCGTGATACGTAATTTCTGACCAAACACGAACGGCAGGCACCACACACACATATACCTTGCATTCGAACTCAGCCTCTATAGGTGTACTGGGTGGGGAAATGAACAATACCAGGCGATTCGAAGCTTTCTGCTCCTCACACTCTGGTCAGAAATGGTGTATCATGAGTGTACAGTATATGGGGGAAATCTGGAACAACTGTTGATTCCTCCATACTATGCCAAGCAACAGGATATCATTATTTTTTAATTATCTTGTCCTGTTTCCTCCTTTTTAACTATTAACATACACTAGAGGGTTCCTTCATAAAACTTCCTTAGCTATTTCGTAATAAAGCATTTGACACTTGTACCAATTTCTGAACAACACTTAACACACATACCCATTCCTATACAGAGCACTTCACACCTGTATTCATAATTTCCCCCAGAGCACAACATGTTGACAACTATATACACACACACACACACAGAGCACTACACACCTGTACCCATAAAATATTCTGAGCACTACCTGCTGACAACTACCTACACACACACAACACTACACACCTGTATCCATATAATCTTCTGAGTAGTACATGTACCCGAATACAACCAAACCTAACCTAACCAAACCTAACCTAACCTAACCAAACCTAACCTATATCCTATCCTAACGTTAACAAACCTACCCTACCCTACTCTTACCGTAACAAGACCTAACATAACCCAACCTAACACTAACATAACTCAACCTAACAATAACCTAACCCAACCTAACCATAACCTAACCTAACCTAACAGTAACCTAACCTAACCGTAACCTAACCCAACCTAAAAATAACCTAACCTAACCTAACAATAACCTAACCTAACCTATTCTACCCTTCCTTATACGGTAGGGTCACTGGGTCGGGGTTGTGGGCGACGTGGAGTTCCGTCGAGCCAACTTCTCCCTCTGTCTGTCCATGACGTTGGAAAGGCTGGAGTCGGTGGAGTTTACCAGGAGTTACTTCAGGGACCCACTAACCTTCCTGGCAGCTAAAAGTCGACCTGGTGACCCCTGGCTCAAACTACTCACTCCATTCTCTCGTATGTGTGTGTGTGTGTGTGTATGTGTGTATGTATGTGTATGTGTATGTGTGTGTGTGTGTGTGTGTGTGTGTGTGTGTGTGTGTGTGTGTGTGTGTGTGTGTAGTTTTTAATTGTTTTCTTTCCTTTCTCTCTGCTTGAATGTCTGTTGGTTATTCTCTTTGTGTGTCTTTTTTTTTTCATACTGAAGTTTACAATAAATCACCATTTCAGCTGAGGTGTGGGTGTCTACTCTGCTCAGTGTGGCAGGAGGTGTTGTACTCTACACCTGCCTAACTCGAATACAACACATCCTCACCTTCTCTCTCTACCCACCCACCCCCACCACCGTTACTAAGCCCTCCACCACACCCTCCACCATCATTACCACGCACTCCACGCCCACCACCATCACCACCAAGCCCTCCACGCCCTCCACGCCCTTCGCCACGCCCTCTGCAGACCTCACCCACATGGTCTCCGGCGCCCTCACCTACATATTGGGTTCCTTCTTCGGGCAGGCGATTATCCACTTACCCAGGCTCAGTGCTGGCAAGGTTAGTAGTAGTTGTTGTTGTTATTACACCACCCCAAAGGGGAAGGTGTATTGTGTTCGGGGCCAGATATTTATTTATTTATTTATTTATCTGTTCGTGTGTTTGTTAACAGTCTAGAGTCCACAGGTTTAGCCGTATGATGTTCATTTATTTTCTATTGATAGATATTCATCAGACAACAAAATGATTAACTTTTGGGCAAAATCAGTCGAAGATCAAGGTCACAAAAAAAAAATAGCAAAGGGCGAGTGGTCGCTGGCATCGAATGATGTCTTCTTGTTATTATTATTATTATTATTGTTATTGTTGTTATTATTATTATTGTTGTTGTTATTATTGTTATCGTTATTATTAATGTTGTTATTATTATTATTATTATTATTATTATTATTATTATTATTATCATCGTTGTTGTTATTTTCATTATTATTATTATTACTATTATATAATATAATTTGTAAGGGTCTTCTGTTCATGAGGGAAAAACAATAAAAATAAACAATATAGAGTACCGACACAGTACACACATACATGGCAGCATAAGAGGAAAGAGCATTACACTAGAATTCATTTATATTTCAGAGAGTTTCGGGAAATGCTGGGGAAAATATTTTGGTGTTTATTCTGCATGGTGCCAGTCAGTCTGTCAGTCAGTCAGTCAGTTAGTTAGTCAGGCAGGCAGTCACTCAGTTAGTTAGTTAGTTAGTTAGTCAGTTAGTTAATTAGTCAGTCAGTCAGTCAGTCAGTCAGTCAGTCAAGTATATAAAAAAAATAAACTACTGTAATTTCTGAGTTACAACAGTTACTAATGAGTGTTGGTAAATCTGGAGCAACTGAATCCTCCAAACTATTCCAAGCAACAGAACACTATTATTTTTGCTCTTTCGGTCCTGTTTCTTGGCACACTTTGTACGAATCAAGTCACTCCAATGTAACAAAAGCGAATTAACCCCTTAAGGATCCCTGTAAATCTAACCCTGTAAATCGAGCCCTGTAAATATGACCCTGTAAATCTAACCCTGTAAATCTAACCCTGTAAATCTAACCCTGTAAATCTAACCCTGTAAATCTAACCCTGTAAATCTGACCCTGTAAATCTAACCCTGTAAATCTGAACCTGTAAATCTAACCCTGTAAATCTGACCCTGTAAATCTAACCCTGTAAATCAAACCCTGTAAATCTGACCCTGTAAATCTAACCCTGTAAATCTAACCCTGTAAATCAAACCCTGTAAATCTGACCCTGTAAATCTGACCCTGTAAATCGAACCCTGTAAATCTAACCCTGTAAATCTGACCATGTAAATCTAACGCTGTAAATCAGACCCTGTAAATCTAACCCTGTAAATCTAACGCTGTAAATCTAACGCTGTAATTCTGACCCTGTAAATCTAACCCTGTAAATAGAACCCTGTAAATAGAACCCTGTAAATATAACCCTGTAAATCTAACCCTCTAAATCGAACCCTGTAAATCGAACCCTGTAAATATAACGCTGTAAATCTAACCCTGTAAATCTAACCCTGTAAATCTAACGCTATAAATATAACCCTATAAATATAACCCTATAAATCTAACGTCAACAATATCATACTTTTTAATGGTGTGGTTGACTGTCGTTGTTGTTGTCTGTCGTTGTCCCTCACAGGTGTTCTTGGGGTTCTGGCTGCTACACGGCCTCCTGGTGACCACTTACTACAAGACCTCACTCACTGGTACCCTGGCTGTGCCCTTCGCCTCACCCACCCTAGACACACTACAACAGCTACTACACTCTGACCTCAAGCTGGCCATGAGGTTTGAGAAGGTTGGTTGGTTGGTTGGTTTATTTGTTTATCTTTCCAGCAAGTCATCCATTCTAAATTTTTTAATTAAGGGGGTGCGGGAATAAGGGGACAGACTTGGGGGTGAGTTTAGGGGGGTGCGGTTTTTTTTTTTTTAGGGTGCAGGGTTTTTTTAGGGGGTGAGGGAGTATGGGACAGGCTTAGGGGGGTTTAGTTTTTTTTTTTTTTTTTTTTTTTTAGAGTGAGGGAGTATGGGACAGGCTTAGGGGTTTTTTGGCCTTGGGGTGTGAGAATAGGGAACAGGCTTTCTACCCACCCCAAGCCTGTCCCCCTATTCCCGCCCCCCCATTAAGCACCCTGCAGTGATCGTGTATGAGAATAGGATGGAGACTTCTGATTCCTCCTGACTATGCCACGAAACAAACTCCTTTCCTATAGGTGTGTGTGTGTGTTTCGTGGTAATATTTGAAGGACTCATATACCTCCAATTTTCTGACTACCTCACAGGGTCCTTTTCAGTCCAAGTGGCAATTACAGAACTTAGCCTATATACTTATTGTAACACCTGGTGATAGCTGATGGTTGGTGATGGTTCGTTGTAGTTCGTTTGTATTGTTTTATTTGTGGTAGTTTGTGTGTTTGTTGCTGCTGTTCGGTACAACAGTGGTGTTTGTTTGTATTTATTATCACTATTACATTTACCTTTTTTATTTTATTTCATTGAGCCATTATTATTATTATTATTATTATTATTATTATTATTGTCAATGTCACTATGACTTAATTATTAACTATGTGGTAGGAACAAACTATGACCACCAAACCAGCACCTCCAGGTGCTACACTCTAGTGGCAAACAGTAGGGAGGTAGGCCTGAGGTCTGGTAGGACCAAGGAGCCGGCTGGCGGGGTTAGTCTATCAGTGATATCCCGACTGTACACACACACCTTATGGATAATATTTGTATACCTGTGGATATTTCTTGCATACCCGTAAGAACGCCAGAGTTTGTTGGACCATTCAACTATATGAAATTAAAGCACCAACAAGAGAATGCGTGTCAATAACCTGGCGTACCACTTATAGAAAATATACCCATAGCCTAACACCCCGGAGTGGGTGTTATACTTATTAATCGTAGTACACCTTTCGCTCACCAGGGTTCCGATTACCAAATGTTCTCTACCTACTTATTAATCGTAGTCTACCTTTCGCTCACCAGGGTTCCGACTACCAAATGTTCGCCACCTCCAACGTCACCACATACAAACACATGTTCAGAAATACAGAGTTCCTCCTGCAAAACGAGATCTACCGCGGGGTGTCGTCAGGGGAATACGCTTACGTGTATTTCAAGAGCAGCGTGAGTTTCCGCGTTGCCACTCAGTACACCAACGTCCACGGCAAGACCAACCTACACGTGGCTTCAGAGAACTTCTTTCCTTCGGGTTACTCTTGGGCCTTCCCTAAAGTGAGTTTCTACCATTTTAGTCTTTAAGGGGAGAGTATACTTTTGGTACATTGGAGTGCCTTGATTCCTCCAAAATATGCCAGGAAACAGGACCAGATGGACAAAAATAAAGGAGTTATGTTGCTTGGAATAGTTTGGAGGAATCAGTTGGTCCAGATTTGCCAACACTGTATTTCCCCCTTAACATAAATAGTCACGAGTTGTTCCTGACCTAACCTATATAAAATTATAGTCATGCGCTGTAATATGTATACGGCTAACCTGACTTAACTACCACTACCACTAACCACTATACCACTAATTAGCCACTAACCACCACCCAGGGTTCACCATACCGACGGCCCTTCGACGAGGTAATGAGGAGGTGTCTACAAGCTGGCCTCATTGACAAGTGGCTCAATGAACTGTACTCGTATTACCTAAAGGAGAGACTGGACCAGAGAACACCACAGCAGCGACGAAGGGAGGAACAAGCAGCGATGGAAGAGAAGGAAGATGGCCTGGTGAGAAAGACAATGAAGGAATGAATGAAGGAATGGATTGTTAAGAAAGACAGTGAATGAATGAATGAAGGAATGAAAGGATTGTTAAGAAAGACAGTGAATGAATGAATGAATGAATGAAGGGATTGGTAGGAAAGACGGTGAAGGAATGAAGGGATTGATGAGTATGATATTGAATGTAAAAAAGGATTGGTGAGTATAATGATGAATGAATGAAGGGATTGGTGAGTATGATGATGAATGTAAAAAGGGATTGGTGGGTTAAAATGATGAATGTAAAAATGGATTGGTGGGTAAAATGATGAATGTAAAAAGGAATTGGTGAATATAATGATGAATGAATGAATGAATATGCCAGGAAACAGGAACAGATTGACAAAAATAATGGTGCCCTGTTGCTTGGAGGAATCAGTTGCTCCAGAAATACATACATACCAACACTGTACATACATACATACATACCTCCTTAAGACTAAAGTAAATTTTTTCTTATGACTCAAGTATATTTTATCTTAATTAGGACTCAAGTATATTTTATCTTAATTAAGACTCAAGTATATTTTATCTTAATTAAGACTCAAGTATATTTTATCTTAAGTAAGACTCAAGTATATTTTATCTTAATTAAGACTCAAGTATATGTTATCTTAATTAAGACTAAAGTATATTTTATCTTAATTAAGACTCAAGTATATTTTATCTTAGTTAAAACTCAAGTATATTTTATCTTAAGTAAGACTCAAGTATATTTTATCTTAATTAAGACTCAAGTATATTTTATCTTAGTTAAAACTCAAGTATATTTTATCTTAATTAAGACTCAAGTATAGTTAATCCTAAGTAAGACTCAAGTATATTTTATCTTAATTAAGACACAAGTATATTTTATCTTAATTAAAACTCGAGTATAAAAAAAATATTTTATCTTAATTAAGACTCAAGTATATTTTATCTTAATTAAGACTCAAGTATATTTTATCTTAATTAAGACACAAGTATATTTTATCTTAATTAAGACTCAAGTATATTTTATCTTAATTAAGACACAAGTATATTTTATCCTAATTAAAACTCAAGTATATTTTATCTTGGTTAAAACTCAAGTATATTTTATCTTAGTTAAAACTCAAGTATATGTTATTTTTTTTTTATCATCAGATCGTGCTCAACCTCAGACACCTACAGGGACCTTTTTTCATCTGGTTTCTGGGTAATGGAGGAGGAGTGTTGGTGCTTCTCCTGGAGGTATTGACTGCTAGGCCTGGACCCTCACCTACTACAAGCTAACAACAACAGCAGCAGCAGCAGCAGCAACAGTAACTCGGAACAGTGGATTGGTGGGAATAATTATGATGATGAAAAAAAAAAAAGGGATACGTGAAAATAAAACCGATGCATAAAGAAAGTGATGAATGTAAAAAGGGATTGGTTGGTATAATGATGATGATGATGATGATGAAAAAAGGGATTGGTTGGTATAATGATGATGAAAAAAGGGATTGGTGGGGATGATGATGATAAAAAAGGGATTGGTTGATATGATGATGATGATGATGATGAAAGGGATTGGTTGGTATAATGATGATGATGATGATAAAAGGGATTGGTTGGTATAATGATGATGATGAAAAAAGGGATTGGTGGGGATGATGATGATGATGATGAAAGGGATTGGTTGATATAATGATGATGAAAAAAGGGATTAGTTGGTATAATGATGATGATGAAAAATTGTTTGATAGGTAAGACGATGAATACAAAAAGGGAATAGTGAAAAAAAATTTATTAATAAAGAAAGTGATTGATATGGAAGAAAATGAACGTAAAAAAAATGGATTGGTGGGTAAAATGATGAATGAAGAAATTTGTCCATCTTCAAACTGCATGATTCTCCCGTTTGTTGACAATTTATATTTCAGGATAATTTGGATTTATGTCACTGTCCACTTGGCAAAATATCTCGTGACTATAGTTTTTTTTGTTGACAAGTTTTATTTAAGACTAATTTGAGTCATTTTCTTCACTTTCAACTGGCCAAATCTCTCGTGACTATTTTCATTGTTGACAAGTTTTATTTAAGACTAATTTGAGTCTTTTTTTTCACTTTCAACTTGGCCAAATCTCACGTGACTATTTTCTTTGTTGACAAGTTTTATTTAAGACTAATTTGAGTCATTTTTTTCTTCACTTTCAACTTGGCAAAATCTCACGTGACTATAGTTTATTTGTTGACAAGTGTTATTTTAGAATAATTTGAGTAATTTTCTTCACTTTCAACTTGGCAAAATCTCTCGTGACTATCTTCTTTATTGACAAGTATTATTTAAGACTAATTTGAGTCATTTTTTTCACTTTCAACTTGGCAAAATCTCACGTGACTAGTTTCTTTATTGACAAGTTTTATTTAAGACTAATTTGAGTCATTTTCTTCACTTTCAACTTGGCAAAATCTCACGTGACTATTTTCTTTGTTGACAAGTATTATTTAAGACTAATTTGAGTCCTTTTCTTCACTTTCAACTTGGCCAAATCTCTCGAGAATTTTTTCATTGTTGACAAGTTTTATTTAAGACTAATTTGAGTAATTTTTTTCACTTTCAACTTGGCAAAATCTCTCGTGACTGTTTTCTTTGTTTACATATTATATTTCGAGATAATTTGGGTTCCTGCTACTGTACTTTCAACTATAGGTATGAACTCGTGTGATTGTCATCTGTCTCTTTGGGCGAGGTAAATAAATATAAAGATAATTTGAGCTCCTGCATGCTACTCTCAACTATATAAACCTGAATTCACTTGATAATAATAATAAAAAAAATGGTGTACTAAATATTGATGCATTGAAGATATTTTTGCGTAGTTTGGTATGAAGGATAACAGAGTGTATACGATTAAATAAAAGTGTTAAATTTATGAATACCCCAGTTTGAGGTTTGATTACACCAACCATTTAGATAAGCAACATTATTTTATTTCGGTCCAAACTATTCCAAGCAACATTATTATTATTATTATTATTTTTTTTTGTATAATCTGGTTATGCAGTTTCCTGGTATATACACGTTGGAGGAATCAAAGGATGGCTTGAATGTACCAAAAAAAGTTTATATGTTAATGTATTCTATTTAAGGTCGCCAAAATAAACAAGGAATTTTATATTGTGTATTATGAGAGAGAGAGAGAGAGAGAGAGAGAGAGAGAGAGAGAGAGAGAGAGAGACAGGTGAGTGCCTTCCATCCTGGGTTTTATGATAATCTGGTGTTGGATAATGACACGAGTATAGACCCTTCACTGAATTACCTAACCCATTTATATACCAATGGCCACCTCACCTCACCTCACCACACCTCACATCATTTCACTCTACCTCACCTCACCTTACTCTACCTCACCTCACCTCACCTCGCATCACTTCACTCTATCTTACCTCACCTCACTACACCTCCCCTTCCCTCACCTCGCACCACTTCACTCTATCTTACCTTCCTTCACTTCACCCCACCTCACCCTACCTCACCACACCTCCCCTTCTTTCCCTTCACCTCACCCCACGTCTCTTTATCTCACCTTCCTTCACTTCACCCTACCTCACCTCATCTCACCTTCCTTCACTTCACCCCATCTAACCTCACCTCCCCTTCCTACCCCACCTCCCTTCACCTCACCTCACCTCACCTCACCTCCCTTCCCCTCACATCACTTCACCTCACTTCACCTCTTTCTCTATTCACCTCCCCTCACCCCACCTCCCTCCACCTCACCTCACCTCACCATTAAACCAATCAACTAACCAGCCCTGGAGCCTTCCCCTGTTCACTAAAAAAAAATAGACTGATTCTCCTTTCAAGGCAAATATTCCTCAGCGTTCTAAAATATGACCATTGAATATTATAATTAAATATCCAAATTAAATATCCATTGAAATATCTCCATGTGTAATTTGTTATGTCTGCTTTATATATGTGTGTGTGTGTGTTTATTTTGTTTAATATCATATTTTGAAATTAGTTAGATACAAATAAAGTTAACCTAAATATGTGTATGTGTAATTAACTAAAATGTGTGTTTGTGTAATATACCACATTTTGAAATCATACTTTAAATGAGTTTAATTATACTTAACTTGGCTTGAAGAAGTTTACGATGATTATTTTAGGTTACAAAAAAATACTCAAAGGTGGAAATACAGTGTTGGTAAATCTGGAGCAAATAATTCCTCCAAACTATTCAAAACAACAAACAGAACGTCATTATTTGTGTCATCATGTGGAGGAATCAAGGCACTCCAATGTAACAAAAGTGAATTAATTACCCATCCCAAGTCTGTCCCTCTAATCCCTCACCCCCACTCCAAAACTCCCCCAAGCCTGTCCCACCTATTCCCGCACCCCTTTAATAATTATAATTGCAGCCTTGTAACCAAAAACTAAAAAAAAACTAAAAAAAATAAAAAAAATCCAGTCTCGATTATCATTCACAAAAGACTTCACGCGATTAACAAAGCAGATTAAAACGTACATGTAATTCGATATAAAAGAAAGGAGACACCAACATCATCATCATCATCATTATTAGTATTATTCATTTATGCAAAACACGGGGAATTATAATGACATTTCAGTTATAGGTGGATGGCGAGGAGGAGCTGTGAGTTGAGTTGGTTGGTTGGTTGGTTCAGTCATTCCTGCCTCATCACTGTAAAGAGACAAAATGCTTCCACTACAACCAATTACAAATCACTGACAAATCGTGTGCTGGCAGTAGGGGTGCTCTGTGAGGTGTGGGGTGGGATGTGGTAGGATGAGGGTGAGGTGGGGTTTGGTAGGATGGGGTAGGGTGGGTGTGGGATGGGGTTTGGTAGGATGGGGTAGGGTGGTGTGTGGTGTATCTCAGTGTGGAGGGGTTAGATGGAGTGGGGTGTGGTGTGGGGTGGTGTGTGGTGTGGTGAGGTGGGTGGGGTTTGGTGGTGTTAATCAGATTTGTGGCACAGTTAGGAAGAATCACCTGTAGCCTCCTCCAATGCATTCATCAACAAACAAACAAACAAACAAACAACCTTGCAACCAATCAATCAGCCACCTCTCCAACCAAACACCCAACCAATCAACCAAGTAACCAATCAACTGGCCACCTCTCGAACCAAACACCCAACCAACCAACCAACCAACCAACCAAACACCCAACCAACCAACCAACTAACCAACCAACCAACCAATTAACCAACTAACCAACCAACTAACTAACTACTAACTCTTGTACCCTATATCCTGTATCCTCCTCCTCCTCCTCCTACTCCTTCTTCACATCTCCACCACCTACGTACACCCTCTCACTCCTTCCCCTTTAGCTACATGTACATCCGTGAAGTGTGTCTCTCCCTCCTACCCAAATAATCAATGATACACCGTGATGATTGTTTTGCCATGTGAATTATTACACATGCACTGTTTGTTCACTGAGAGGGTCAAGTTTTAGCAGTGCATGGGTAGGAAAATGATTATACACGTAGGAAATAATAATAACCTCATAATAACGAATAGATAATGTTGTACAGCATATTTTTTACTCCTTAATAATTAATTAAGTTGTGAGGGAGAACAGGAATAAATAAATAAATAAATAAATGTAAACTGTTGTGGTGGCATCTGTTGTTGCACGACGCTGGTAACACTGATCACTACTACCATAACACATACAGGGTCACATACAATAGAAGCCAAGGATGGTATAAACGCATGGTAATATTTTCTGGTACCCATATTGCTCGGCTGACTTAATTAAGGAACGTGGTAATTCTTTTTTGGTACAGCCAGAATCAAATAACAACGAACACTTTCCTTATATCTCGTGCAAATAATTCAGTATCATATCAAAATAAAATCATATAGTACCTTATGTCAAAACCATTCGTATGTTGTTCTTTATTACCAAGATATTTATTACGAGGGAGGGAAAGTGTCTGGATATGTGATGATTGTCCATGGCTGTACATTGCAGTGTCTTGATTCCTCCAGAGTATGCCAGGAAACAGGACCAGATGAACAAAAATAATGGTGTTCTGTTGCTTGGAAGAGTTTGGAAGAATCATTTGCTCCAGATTTACCAACAAAATATTCCTCCCTTAAGGTTTCCCCCTGTATATAATTACAGTGTGTGTACAAATAAATGATTGTCTCAAATTGTGCCAGGAAACAGAAATAGCTACAGCAACATCTAACTCTCTCTCTCTCTCTCTCTCTCTCTCTCTCTCTCTCTCTCTCTCTCTCTCTCTCTCTCTCTCTCTCATATTAATTTTTTGCTATTTAAGCGAAATATTTTTTTTTTATATACATTTCCTGTTCACGTATACTCTTGCCACTCTGAACTCCGGCCGGTGCACTTAAAGTTGTTTACTGAGCAAACACGCTGATTTAAACTAATTTTAGCCTATACTGTGAATCCCTCCCTCCCTCTATTCATCCATTGCTGTCCCACACATGCTGCAGCTCAAAGGAAAGAAGAAGCAAGCAGCGAATGAAAGAGAGTAAATAGGTAAATAGTGACACGTTTATAGAAAAGAGTTAAAAGGAGTAAATAGGTAAATAAGTAAATAAACATTCGCTCGTAGAGCGAGGACTTGGCGAAAATATGGCAAAATTTCGACCTAATGCTCAAATCGCGAGTTTTAGGAATCCGGCCATCGCTCAAGTACCAGTAGAAGCAGAAATGAACATAGCAGGTTACAGAAAACGTTTGATCAAAATCGAATCTGGAGAACTGAAGTTATAGCAGTTTGAAGATATTTAGATTTTTGACGATTTTGACCTTGAAAGTCAACTGGTGACATCGGCGTTGTGGTCACTACCTGTGGTTGTAATTTAATCGAAATCGGACCAGAAGTGAAGTGAGTCCTACAGTGACCAAAACGCATGTGGAGAAATTGACCTGAAAATTCAGACCCATTGATTTTTTACCTAATGCTCAAATCGCGAGTTTTAGGAATACGGTCATCGCTCAAGTACCATTAGAAGCAAAATTGAACATAGATTATTACAGAAAAAGTCTGATCTCTACAACCGAAATTATTGCGGTTTTATCAATTTTCAGTTTTTGATAATTTTGACCTTGAATTTTGACTTTTGACCTTGAAAAACAATAGGTGACCTAGAAATGTTGATGCCTACCTGTGGTTAAAATTTCAGCAAAATCGGACAAGAATTGCGACCTGTAGACCGCGAAGCTACAGACATTGCCACAAACACACAAGATCACAGAGCAACATACATGGCGAAATTTCACCAAGTAATAAGTAACTAGGTAAATAGTAAATAGTATAAAAGATTAATTAGATGGTCTCTCTCTCTAAACTCTTATGCCAAGACGATTATTATTATCACACGAGATTAGATTATTTTGTTGGTGGATAGAAAAATAAAAAACAGGGGATAATAATAACAATTGTGGTTTGTCATGAGGAGTTGGACGTGTTTCGGAGTGGAGTATGAATGATCTAACGAAGAGGTGAAGTATGTATGATCTGGGGGAGAGGTGGAGTATGTATCATTGGCAAAGAGAGAGAGGTGAAGTATGCATGATCTTGGAAGGAGGTGGAGTATTTATGATCTTGGGAAGAGGGAGAGGTGGAGTATTAATCATTATGTGGAGTATTCATGATCTAGGGAAGAGGGAGAGTATGTATCATTAGCAAAGAGAGAGAGAGGTGGAGTATTTAAAATCTAGGGAAGAGGTGGAGTATATACTGTATAATCTAGGGAAGAGGTGGAGTATGTATAACCTAGCAAGAGGGAAAGGTGGAGTATTTATCATTAGGTGGAGTATATATCATCTAGGGAAGAGGTGGTGGAGTATGTATGACCTAGCAAGAGAGAGAGGTGGAATATTTACCATTAGTGGAGTATTTATGATCTAGGGAAGAGAGAGAGAGGTGGAATATTTACCATTAGGTGGAGTATTTTTGATCTAGGAGAGAGGTGCGTGGTGGAGAGGACTAATAAAGATGAGTCAAACCCTATTATTATTATCATTATTATATACTGACATCACCACAGTTATCCACGTCACCTTCTCTCTGGTTTCGTTGGGATACAGGATGAAGGGATGACAGGAAAATATTCGTAATGAGAGAGAGAGAGTTTGACGTGCATGCTTCCAGGCAGATTACTAATGGTACACACATACACTCACACGCACAGACACACATACACACACACATTATTATTATTATTATTATTATTATACACAAACACACCTACACACACACGTACAATATTATTATTATTATTATTATTATTATTATTATTATTATTATTATTATTATTATTATTATTATTATTATACACACACACGTACACACATACACATCAGGTTAACTCAGGTTGGGTTCACTCATACACTTATGACCTGACCTTTGCAAACCACCTTGGAGTGACCTGTGACCTGTGACCTTCTTTATCTTCAGTGTGTGGTAGTGTGAGTGTGTGTGTGTGTGTGTGTGTGTGTGTGTGTGTGTGTGGTAGTGTGAGTGAGTCGGAAGTGAAGTGTGAACGTGAGTGAGTGAGTGTGTGTGTGTGTGTGTGTGTGTGTGTGTGTGTGTGTGTGTGTGTGTAAAGCATGAACTAACCTACGATACATGTGGATATGTGTATGTGTGTTGTATTATGTTGTATCTATGTATGTGTGTTTATGTTGTGTTCGTGTACAGTAGGTGTATTTATGTGTATTTTTGTATGTGCATTCATGTTATGCATGTATGTGTATGCATGTATATGTAAAATATATATAACATGTGTATAAAGCATAATATGTATAGCTCATAAATAAATGCATATACACATACAGTACATACATTTACACATACTTAGATACATAAATATACATATATACTGTACATACTGTACATACATACTGTACAAACATAGACATACATAATACTCAAATGTCCCCCTCCCCACACACACACACAAAAAAAAATACAAATAAAAAAAAAAATACAAAAGAATAAAAAATAAAAATAAATAAAAAAGAATACAAATAATAATGAATCTATATTGTCATCCATCAACCTCTCGTTACCCGGGGAAGGTATAAACGATTCCGTCAAAACCAGCAGCAAACAAAACTAACGTGGTGGAAAACACATGCACGTATACCATAATCCATCTTCCAACCCACGTACAGTTGGACACAGGAATGGGTGGTACAGCCCAGGTGAAAAAAGATACTTGTCCCATTTGAGTAACCATGCAGTGTCTATTATCAGGTACTTGCTTTTTATTACCATCCTCAATACTGACTTCTGCCCCTGATGTCTCCTATTTACCAACCTAACTTAACCTAACCTAACCTAACCAAACCTAACTTAACTTAACTTAACTTAACTTAACTTAACCTAACCTAATCAGTGTCTATTATCAGGTACTTACTTTTTATTACCATCCTCAATACTGACTTCTGCCCCTGATGTCTCCTATTTGGCACTAAGGAAAAACTTGATATTGGGAGAAATTGACCATCTTTCACTTGGGGCTGTACCACCCATTCATGTGTTTACGTAAAGCGCCATTCCTAAAACCATAGTCGTTGTGTGTGTAATAATTATGATTTTGTACAGTTGCCCCCAAATTTTTTGAGACACTACCTGCTATATAACAGGTAGTGTCCCGAAATTTTTGGAGGCAACTGTACACACGGAAGAGGAAATGTGTGTACGGTAAATAGATAAAAAAAAAGTAGCAAAGATACTACTACTAGAATTTTTATTATTAATAGGAGGTGTAACCATAACAGAATAATTAATAATAATAATAATAATAATAATAATAATAATAATAATAATAATAAAAATATATATATATTAACCACAACTCTTATTAATTTAACTGAGAAAAAGAAAAAAAAAATATTGTGTATAAAAAAAAAATATGTGATCTCTCAAACAAGGAGAAATACCGAATATTTAATTAATCACGTCGATATTTTGGGATTCAGGAGATTGGAAAAAGAAAAAAAATTGGTGAGGAGTTTTGGTGACGGGAATTGGAGAGATGTAGTAGTTTTTTTTTTTTTAATTTACTATTTAACTAGGCAGTATAGTAATGTATTATGGGTGCATTATTTGTATGAGTGGTAGAGTGTATGTTTTAATTTGCTATATTACATGCAGACATATCTCCCTTCCCCCCCCTCTCTCTCTCTCTCTCTCTCTCTCTCTCTCTTCCCCGGGTTTTGAGTTTCTATAAATTTTGTTCAATCGGGTCGTGTAATATTTTGGCTGGAGTCAAGGCCACGTATATATCTCCTTCTCTCATTCCAACTCTCTCCCTCGCTCTCCCCTCTCCCCCTCACTCTCCCTCGCTCTCCCCTCTCCCCCTCCACCAACCTACCCTCTCCCTCGCTCTCCCCTCTCCCCCTCCCTCGCTCTCCCCTCTCCCCCTCCCTAGCTCTCCCCTCTCACTCTCACTCTCCCTCACTCTCCCCTCTCCCACTCCACCAACCTACCCCCTCACTCGCTCTCCCCTCTCCCTCGCTCTCCCCTCTCCCCCTCCCTCGCCCCCTCACTCTCCATCGCTCTCCCCTCTCCCCCTCCCTCGCTCTCCCCTCTCCCCCTCACTCGCTCTCCCCTCTCCCTTGCTCTCCCCTCTTCTCCCCCTCACCCTCCCTCGCTCTCCCCTCTCACTCTCCCCTCTCCCCCTCCCTCTCTCTCCCCTCTCCCCCTCCCTGGCTCTCCCCTCTCCCTCGCTCTCCCCTCTTCTCCCCCTCCCCCTCCCTCGCTCTCCCCTCTCCCCCTCCAACGCTCTCCCTTCTCCCCCTCCCTGGCTCTCTCTGTGTGTGTGTGTGTGTGTGTGTGTGTGTGTGTGTGTGTGTGTGTGTGTGTGTGTGTGTGTGTGTGTGTGTGTGTGTGTGTGTGTGTACATTTTCGACAGTCGGCGGTAAAAGAAAGTCATGTCGCCTATGTCATCGGTTCTTGAAGGATGACAACAACAACAACAACCACAAAACAAACAACAAAACAACAACAACAACAACATCCAGGGAGCTAGGGGGGGAAGAGGGACAAATTTATAAACAGTATACTTTGGTGTTTCCATTTTAAGAACCCTGTATCGTGTTTGAAAATTGGAGGCTTCTGATTCCTTCTGACCATGCCACGTAATTGTCAAGCTCCTTCGATATAGGTGTGTGTGATTCGTGGCAATATTTGAAGGACTCATTTATCTCCAATTTTTCTGACTACAACACAGGGTCCCTTAATTAAGTACCTGTTATGACGACTACAGTACTTCCAGAATAATGAATGAATGAATGAATGAATGAATGAGTGAATGAATTAATGAATGAATGAGTGAATGAGTGAATGAATGAATGACCTCTCTTTCCCTAGTTATATATAGGTAGCCAGTGTAAGAATATTCTCCTTTGGCTAATATAATGAATGTGTAATGTGTGTTTGATTAGCCAGTAGTTCAGCCAGTCTGTAAGCCAATAAGACAACCAATCAGTAAGCCAATAAGACAACCAATCAGTAAGCCAATAAGCCAACCAGTTAGCCAGGTATTCAGCCATTCAGCCAAGTATTCAGCCAACCAGCCAAGTATTCAGCCATTCAAACAGCCAAGTATTCAGCCAGCCAGACAAATATTCAGCCAACCAGCCATCTATTCAGCCATTCAGCCAACCAGCCATCTATTCAGCCATTCAGCCAACCAGCCAAGTATTCAGCCAGCAAGCCATTCAGCCAACCAGCCATCTATTCAGCCATTCAGCCAACCAGCCAAGTATTCAGCCAACCAGCAAAGTATTCAGCCAACCAGCAAAGTATTCAGCCAACCAGCCAAGTATTCAGCCATTCAAACAGCCAAGTATTCAGCCAACCAGCCAAGTATTCAGCCAGCAAGCCATTCAGCCTACCAGCCAAGTATTCAGCCAATCAGCCATCTATTCAGTCATTCGGCCAAGTATTCAGCCATTCAGCCAGCAAGCCATTCAGCCAACCAGCCATCTATTCAACCAATCAGCCAAACAGCCATCTATTCAGCCAGCCATTAAGCCAACCAGCCATCTATTCAGCCACTCATCCAATCAACCAACCAGCCAATCAGCCAGTAGCGTGTGAGAGGTGTCTAATAAATGGCTGGTCGAATCCTAAGCTGCCATCACACCCACCTCGGCCACATTTCGCCTCGGTTAATTAATGGCACAGATATTATTGTTGTTGCCGGCAATTTATCGCGAGTTTTGGTCACACGGGTTAAAGCCAAAATTAGCTCTCTGTCTCTCTGTCTCTGTCTCATCACAGGAATAATAATAATAATAATAATAATAATAATAATAATAATAATAATAATAATGTTACTACTATTACTACTACTACTACTACTACTACTACTACTACTACTACTACTACTACTACTACTACTACTACTACTACTACTACTACTAAACCTACTGGAAGGGTTACAAGAAGACGTGAATGGCCAGGAAAAAGTGGAGCCTCGACCGTGGTTTTCATCTAACTAAGTCGACCTTCAATGGCAAGGCGAGGCGAGGTAAGCTAAGATACAGTTGCCAAAAGAGGTACTGCGACAACTATTGATACAACACTAAATATATTAATGTCTATAGTTGTTTCTAGGGATTATAAGTATGTATTACAGAAGGATATGTATATTTCCATCTGTTATATTACATGCTTATAGTCCATATACAAATAGTTGTGGATATTACTAGGGTTAAAGTTGTATCAAGATTTGTCGCAATACCTTTTTTGGCAACTGTACATAGCAAGCAGCAGACAGTATGTATGTATGTATGTATGTATGATCTCCTCCTCCTTCAAGTACCTATACAACATTTGGACACAGGAAGACACAGGAGTGATTTATACTGTCGTGGACCTGTATTTACTTATCGTTGTCATCCCACTTCATAGTTTTTTCAGTCCCTGGTATAATTTTGGTTAGTTTTTTTTTTTTTTTTTTTTTTTTTTTTTTTTTTTTTTGCTAAGGAATTATTTCATACTGGGAGGCGAGTTGCATGTGTATCTTTTATCTCGACTGTACCATGAGTTTATGTGTCTAACTGTACGTACTCACCCCACAGACTCGTCCACTCACTATTACTTCTTTACAATTAGATACACACACACACACACACACACACACACACACACACACACACACACACACACACACACTCTCTCTCTCTCTCTCTCTCTCTCTCTCTCTCATATACTTTCCTCATCTCTCTCTCTCTACTCGTATACTTCCCCTCCCCCTCTCTCTCTATCTCCCCCTCTCTCTCTCTCTGTCTCCCTACTCGTATACTTCCCCCCCTTCTCTCTCTCTCTCTCTCTCTCTCTCTACTCATATACTTTCTTCATCTTTCTCTATTTACTCGTATACTTCCACCCCTTCTCTCTCTATCTCCCCCCCTCTCTCTGTGTCTCTCTACTCGTATTCTTCCCCCCCCCTTCTCTCTCTCTCTCTCTCTCTCTCTCTCTCTCTCTCTCTCTCTCTCTCTCTCTCTCTCTCTCTCTCTCTTTTGAGGCGCCTGACTGGGTTATAGAGGCACATCGACCCACCAAAAGGGAATTGAGATTTTACGCCACTCCTGCCTTAAGGGGAGAAATATTTTTTTTTGTGTTGGTCAATCTGGAGCAACTGAATCCACCAAACTATTCCAAGCAACAGAACACCATCCTTTTTGCCCCATCTGGTCCTGTTTCCTAGCATACTTTGAAGGAATCAAGGCACTCCAATTTAACAAAAAAGGGACCCTGCATGTGTGTGTGTGTGTGTGTGGTGATCTTGTGGGTAAATTATTCGTAGTTTATAGAATCTAAACTTTTCCAAGCAACCAGCCACCATTATTTTTTATTAGTTCAGTTCTGTTTCTTGGTATAATATATTTTGGAGGAATCAAGGCACTCCAATGTATGTACAGTAGCAAACAAAATAGGTTGTGAGGGGTTGGTTTGTGGAGTGTATTGAATTTTGTGTGTATAATTCTTGGTGTATGTAATTCTGGGTGTATTTTTAATTCTGGGGCGTATGCAATTTTGTGTGTATAATTTTGTGTGTATAATTCTGAGTGTATGTAATTTTGTGTGTATAATTCTGGGTGTATGTAATTCTGGGTGTATGTACTTCTAGGTGTATGTATGTAAGTATGTAATTCTATGGCGTGAATAATTTATCTATACTGTTACACATAATGTCATTTTTATTATTCTTAATAATATAATTTGTCTATTTTTGTTTTTATAGTAAATTCTTATAAGAGCTGGATTGGAAATGGGTGTTTTTTATTGTTGTTGTTGTTTTTGTTGTTGTTGTGTGTGTGTGTGTGTGTGTGTGTGTGTGGTGTTATTATTCTGGAAAGTAGATAAATTATACTATATTTATATTGTTGCACGTAATATCATTAATAATATTGTTGCAGGTAATGTCATTTTTTCCCCTTTTGTAATACCCAACTTACATCAAATTATCAATAATACATAATTTTTCTCAATCTGAAAAGCGTGCGTGGGGTCGTTGACATCACGGAGTAAAAATGATTAAACCTTTTTTTTTTTTTTCTTTTACTCTTTGGATTTTAATTTCCTTGGTGGAAGACATCAAAGACATACACGTGTAAAACTGAGGAGGGAATATGAAGGGGATCTGTTGTTGGTGAATTGGAGGCAGAATAAAGAGAGGGAGAAACATGACCAACCTACCATCTTATATATATACATAGGCCTGAGGGACCCTGTAGAGAAAGAATGGTTGGTGAGACTGGGTGATGGATGGAAAGGAGGGACACATAGAAAGCAAGCAAACACACACGAATAACATTTAAGGAAAGAGACTGGTGATGGAAAGGAGGGACAGGAAGCAAGCACACATGAACAACATTTAAGGAAAGGAGGGAATGAAAAAGGAAGAAAACTAGTGGGAAAGAAGGAGATGGAAATTTAAGGAAAGGAGGGAATGAAAAAGGAAGAGACTAGTGGGAAAGAAGGAGATGGAAATTTAAAGAAAGGAGGGAATGAAAAAGGAAGAGACTAGTGGGAAAGAAGGAGATGGAAATTTAAAGAAAGGAGGGAATGAAAAAGGAAGAAAACTAGTGGGAAAGAAGGAGATGAGGATGGAAATGAAAGGAGAGAATGAAAAGAAGGAGAGAATGAAAAGAAGGAGAGAATGAAAAGAAGGAGAGAATGAAGAGAAGGAGAGAATGAAGAGAAGGAGAGAATGAAAAGAAGGAGAGAATGAAAAGAAGGAGAGAATGAAGAGAAGGAGAGAATGAAGAGAAGGAGAGAATGAAAAGAAGGAGAGAATAAATAAAGAGGGAGAAATATGACTCCCCTAGGCTTGAAGGACCCACTCACCCACCTCTCCCCACTCATCCACCCACCACCTCTCCCCACTCACTCACCTCTCCCCACTCACCCACCCAATCACACACCTCTCCCCACTCCTACTCCACGCTGGGCCAAGAACGAATTTATGTGTGTGAATGTACGTACCTGCATCTGCGAGAGAGAGAGAGAGAGAGAGAGAGAGAGAGAGAGAGAGAGAGAGAGAGAGAGAGAGAGAGAGAGATATTGAGGGAGAAAGGGAGGGAAGGAGAGATTGAGGGAAAGAGGGAGGGAGGAAGGGAGAGGGGGAAATATATCGTAAGGAGTAGGGGGAGGGGGTATAGTTATAACGTATAGGGGGAGGGGCACGGGGGGGGGGGGCTATGGGGCGGGGGTGGTGGTGGTGACAAACAACACTTCTCTCACCAGGCACCAATTTCACAGCTGAATTTGTGGCCCTCCAGATTTCCAACCATTTAGTCAAGTCTGTCTGTGTGTCTGTCTGTGTGTCTGTGTGTGTGTCTGTGTGTGTGTGTGTCTGTCTGTGTGTGTGTGTCTGTGTGTGTGTGTGTCTGTCTGTGTGTCTGTGTGTGTGTGTCTGTGTGTGTGTGTGTGCCTTATATTACCATGATCACAACAAGGGAATTAACGCCTTCTTCCATCCTCATCTTAGAATAGAGATTACCGTATAAAGGAAACGGGATATATTATACAGGTTTTTTTTTTAGCGTATATATTTAGCGTATATATATATATGCTTTTAGCGTATATTTTCTACGAGTTTGGGATGTAGATTAGATATAAAAGAAATGGGAAATATTGTATTATTTAGAGCGCATATTATATTCTATAAGTTTGGGATATAGATTAGAACATTAGACTATAAAGAAAACGGGAAATATTACACTGCTCTTAGTGTATATTTTTTTTTCTGAGTTTTGGTGACGGGTGTGATGTGATATTTCTCGGATGTATGCATGTATGTACAGTATGTGTGTATGATATTTATGTATGCATGTATGAACTGGTGAAAGCGGGAGTGGAGGAGACTGTATGTATGTATGTATGCATGTACAGTATGTGTGTGTGTATGTATGTATTTTTGTATGTATGCATGTATATATGTATTTATGTATGTAGGATATTTATGTATGTATGTATGTATGCATGTGTGTAGGATATTTATGTACGTATGTATGCATATATGTATGTATGTATCTATGTGCATGTATTTATGTATGTATGTATGTAATTATATATGTAGGATATTTATCTATGTATATATTTTTTGTATGTATGTATGTATTTATGAAGGATATTTATGTATTTATGTAGATATTTATGTATGTATGTATATATATAATTTTGTATGTATGTATATATATAATTTTGTATGTATGTATGTAGGATATGTATGTATGTATTTGTGTGTGTATGTATGTATGTTAGAGATATATTTTATTTCACATATTGCTAAATCATTAACCAATACTACTGTAGTGTGCATACACATATTTGTATTAGTAACCCGTATCAAGGTATACACATGTTTTAAAATTGTTACCCTTAAGAATGTACCAGGTAGAAATCCATTCTCTCTCAGGTACTCGACCTGACTTACCATTTTAACTTATCACCTATTTTGCAATTTGCAAGCCCGCTCAGCTGCGACTTGCCACGGTAACTCATTATTCATTCTTACTATCAAATGTAAAATTAAATACTCTTTCTATTGATTTGCAACATGTACATATATTTATTGTTATATTTAATTGTTACCATAAATACTATGGAAGATGTATTTTATACATACACTGTAAATTAGACTAATATAAAAAAGCCAGAACATATATCAAATATATATATATATACATTATTAAATATGTATATTAAATGTTTTTTTCTAATGTTAACACATTCTCTTATGACGTCATTAAATTGAATAGTGAGTATCTATGTATATTAAATTTAGAACATGTATTTAAACGATTTATTGGAAAGTATATCAGCTAAGGAACAGAGGGAAGCTGTCAAAATCTTACGTGGGTTACCCCTATATGGATGATTAGATTTGACCACGACTGTACAACTGGGAAATACAACTGCTTCTGAGAAGAATGTTTTTACTCATCCTACCATAGCAACTAACGGACTAAATACGGCTACGAGAAGCACACATAAACTTCTCACTGTTCTTGCACAGGATAAAAGGAGACAACACTACTATCACCATCACCACTAATTACTACTACCACTATCACACACACACACACACACCAACACTATTACTATCCATCCCCAACACACAAACACACACCTCATCAATTTCCATCCCCAACACACACACACACACGCATTGCACCATCAGTAATCAGTATCTATCCCCAGCACACACACACATACACTCCCTGACACACACACACACACACACACTCCCTGACACACACACACACACACACACACACACACACTCCCTGACCACCGAAACTCGCTGCCTTCACCGTCAATTTAACTCGACAAACAAATTGAATTGTGAGCAGATATGCCTGGGACCTGCACAGTGGGCCAGCCTGCCTCCCTCAGCTTCACAAAGTTGGTATGAACAGAGTAGAGAGAGAGAGAGAGAGAGAGAGAGAGAGAGAGAGAGAGAGAGAGAGGGGGGGGGGATATATGAGTAGAGAGAGAGAGGGGGAGTATAGCAGTAGAGAGAGAGGGGGGGAGTATAGGAGTATAGAGAGAGAGAGGGGGAGTATAGCAGTAGAGAGAGAGGGGGGGAATATAGGAGTAGAGAGAGAGAGGGGAAATATAGGAGTAGAGAGAGAGGGGGGGAGTATAGCAGTAGAGAGAGGGGGGGAGTTAGGAGTAGAGAGAGAGAGGGGGGGAGTAGAGAGAGAGAGAGGGGGAATATAGCAGTAGAGAGAGAGAGGGGGGGGGGAGTAGAGAGAGAGATATAGGTGAGCAAGAATTAGGAATACGGTAGAGGTTTGTAACTTACATTAACTACTAAAAATGTTCCTGTCTCAGTCTTTGTAGCTTGGTAGGAGATAGGATAATTTTATTACACCTACATATCTTATACATAACCTAACCTCATGACATCTGGATAGATATATCTTTATTTAACCTAATTTAACTTAATCCTAATCTAACCTCATGACACCTGCACATACCTTAACCTAACCTAACTTAATTAACCCAACCTCATGACAACTAGAGACAGATATACCTTAACCTTATGACACCTGCACATACTTTAACCTAACCTCATGACACATGCACATACCTTAACCTAACCTAACCTAACCTAACCTCATTACAACCCAACCTAACCTAACCTAACCAAACCTTATTACAACCCAACCTAACCTAACCCAACCTAACCTAACCTAACCTCATTACAACCCAACCTAACCTAACCTAACCTAACCTAACCAAACCTCATTACAACCCAACCCAACCTAACCTAACCTAACCTAACCAAACCTCATTACAACCCAACCTAACCTAACCTAACCTAACCTAACCTAACCAAACCTCATTACAACCCAACCTAACCCAACCTAACCTAACCTAACCTAACCTCATTACAACCCAACCTAACCTAACCTAACCTAACCCTTTATGTGGTCACCAACAACAACATCATTATTATTATCACATCTCAGGGACAAGTGAGTTTATCCTACTAATAAGGAAAACAAGCATCCGGCTGGCTACTGGCTGGAGTTTGGAGCCAGCCAGGGAAGGAAGGAAGGAGAGGAGGACTAAAGTTAAAGGTGACAGACGTACGAGGAAAACCAGAACCATGCAGCAGAAACAAGTGATATTGATTCCAAACTACCACGTGTTTTGTTGGGATGCATTTCACACACACACACACACACACACACGCACACACCATCAGTATCCATCCCCAACACACACACACACCATTAGTATCCATCCCCAACACACACACACACATATACACACACACACACACACACAGACGCAGACACATACACACACACACACACACACACACACAATCAAACACACACACACACAATCAAACAACACACACACACACACACACAAGGACTGACTAAGATACAATTTTATGGGGCCGTGACAGTCCCCCATGTCAGAAACAGCAGCCCAAGTCAGTCAGGTGTGTTTAATTAAGGGGTGATTCTCTTGTTGCTGGTGAAGTGAAAGACTATATTGTTTTGATTCCTCCTAACCATGCCAGGGAAATAGATGCCCTCAATAATGGTACTGTACTAATAGAGGATCTGCTGATGTTTTGTGTCATAGTTTGGAGGAATCACATCCCTTGTAATGTATGCACCTATAGACGAACGAATCTCCACTTAGTTAGTTTTTAGGACCCTGTGATCGTGTCGTCGTGTATGGGGATTGGTGGTTTCTGATTCCACCTGACCATCCTACCACGAAACCTGCTTGCTCCTTCCATATAGGTAGGTAGGGGTGCGTGTGTGCGTGTGTGTGTGTATGTGTGTGTGTATGTGTGTGTATATATATCATGGCAATACTTGGAAGGATTCATATACCTCCAATGTTCTGACTACAACACACACACACACACACACACACACACACACACACACACACACACACACACACACACACACACAGAGTCCCTTAATAATAATAAATGACCAATCCAATGTTGTTATGACACCTGTAAAGAGCAGAGAGGTCCTTCCGTACGATACCTGCCACAAGACTCAAGCAGCAGCAGCAGCAACATCAGGGGCGCACGTGTCAACTTAACCCAACCTGTCCCCCTCAGCCAGCGCCGGGCACCAGGCCACACCAGCTGATCAGTGTATCTCCGGCAACCACCCAGTCAACAACACAGTGGGGGAATAATTATTGTTGTTGTCGTTGCTGTGGTGGTCTCGTCACGGCATTTCCTCATAGCAGTATAGAACTCTCGTATAATTATATAGTTTTAATTCATTGTTATGGTATAAGTTATTTTGTTTTTTTTCTGTCTCACTCTTTTTTTTCACTTCACGCGGCTGAATTGATTGTCAACTTATCTATCTGAACTTTATCTATACTGATATGATAGATATAAAACGTCGTCGTTAATAGAAAGAATAAATATCTATCTTGTTGTTGTAGTTGTTGGTATAGACGCAAACTTAAGTAACCAGTGCGACGACTACATCTTCACAATAATAATAATAATAATAATAATAACAACAATAACAATAAACACAGAATTTTACTTGAGGAGTGAGAAGTGGTGGTGTTAAGGTTGGACACTAATAAAATAAACAAACCAGCACTATCTATCTATCTATCTATCTACACCATACCAGCACTATCTATCTCCAGCAGTGGTTTACCCATCCAGTGAGCAAGGTAACTAACAAACAAACTTACTAACTAACTAACGTCAACCCCTTCCTTCTCTCCCATACAATAATGATTACAGTGTATCCTTATTAACTATATTTTTCTCTTTATTTTTATTGTTTAGGAATGATGTGAGGTGTGTCATGTATTTCGTTTGATGTGACACTTTCTTCCATGTGTGTAAAATCGATGGAGCAAACTGTAATATATTAATAATAATAATAATAATAAGAAGAATTGTAATAATAATAATAATAATAATATTAATAATAATAATAATAATAACAATAACAATAACAATAATAATAATAATAATAATAATAATAATATTAATAATAATAATAATAATCTCCACATTATTATTATTACTATGACTATACACACAACAACAACAACAACAACACGCCTACAGCCCACACCACCACTAATTAAACATTACCTTTAATCGGATTTACCTTTTACCAGCTTATCATTATCCTTGCCAGGTAATCAGACTTAAGGGGGTGCGGGAGTAGGGGGCAGTCTTGGGGGGGGGGGGGGGGTGCAGGAATAGGGGGACAGTCTTGGGATGGGTGCAGGAGTAGGGGACAGTCTTGGGATGGGTGCGGGAATAGGGGGACAGTCTTGGGAGGGGGGGGATAAGGGGACAGTCTTGGGGGGTGCGGGAATAGGGGGACAATCTTGGGGTGGGTAGAAAGCCTGTCCCCTACTCCCGCACCCCCTTAAGGTAGAATGAAACCCAGTGTTGGTAAACCCTGTAGGGGAGGTGGCCGAGTGGTTAGTGTTCTGGACTCATAACCTAGAGGTCGGGAGATCGATCCTCTCAGGTGAGGGCCTGAAAATATTTACTCTTCCGATTTGAGTATCAGGCACTAACTATAAGGCCACCGAACGTCATAAAACACCCTCGCTGGTACCATAACACACATACTGGTACCATAACACACATACTGGTACCATAACACCCTCACTGGTACCATAACACCCTCACTGGTACCATAACAGCTGCAGTATTTGGGAATCACCCTCACTTCCCTCTCTCTGTGGCTGGGTACCAGTTTGTAATTAGTCGTGACGTGTGTGTGTGTGTGTGTGAGCAGCAGTTGACCTGGGCCACGATAACGGGCTTGATTAAGCATATGTCCAGTGTCAGAACATAAAAAAAAAAAAAATCTGGAGCAAATGATGATTCCTCCAAACTGTGCCACGAAACAGAACCCCTACTCTCCTCGCCTATACTGAAGACCCTGTGTGTGTGTGTGTGTGTGTGTGTGTGTGTGTGTTTCCTGGCATAGTTTGGAGGAATCAGTAGCAACAACTGATTCCTCCAAACTTACTCCAAGCAACAAAACACCATTTTTGTATTTGTGTTCATGTGGTGGTGTTGTTTCCTGGCATGTATACTTTGGAGGAATCAAGACACTCCAATGTAACAACAGGGAATTATCCCCTTAAATAAAGATTAGCAAATATAATAATAATACCGATTCCTCAAAGTATGTCAGGAAACAGAACCAGATGAATTAACAAATATAATAATAATGGTGGTCTGTTGCTTGGAATAGTTTAATTGGAGGAAACAGTTACTCCAAATTTACCACCAACACTATACTATTCCCTAAAGGGGGTGCGGAAATAGGGGGACAGGCTTTGGAGGGTTAGGGGGGTGCGGGAGTAGGGGACAGGCATGGGGGTTAAATATATCCCTGTACAACAATAATTAGTATATATATATATAATGAGTGGCTACATGGACGCCCCCCTCCCCCCTTAGCCCCCCCCCAGCCCCCCCCCCCCGTTGTATCAAATCATTAATGAATACAGGTGTGACAATGGTACCGACTGCTGTCATCACTCGGTCACGTGGGGGTGGGGGGTAGGGGGGGGGTAGGGGGGGGGAGCATTGCACACCTGACACACACACACATTTACACCGACAGATTACATTGTTGTTGTTGTTTTGATTCTTTTTTTTTTTTTTTTTATTCTTTATTTTTGTTTGTTGGTTATTACAAATTATCCTGAAGTTATTTTGTATTATTTTTAGTATTTTACAGAATAATGACACTGATGGTTTTTACTGATTTCACTGAAGTTATATTGTATTATTTTGTATTTTACTGATTACACAGAAGTTATATTGTATTATTTTGTATTTTACTCATTATACTGAAGTTTTATTGTATTTTGTATTATACTGAAGTTATATTGTAGTTTGCTTTTTACAGATAAATACACTAAAGTTACATTGTAGTTTGTATTATACTGAAGTTGTATTGTATCTTAATATATTTGCTATTTATTTACTTTCATTATTTCATTTACAATTATGGTCTGTTATGTTCTGTGTTATTGTACCATTTAAAGCTATACGTATGAGAATGTAAACAAATAATCAATAAACGTAATTAATAACAACAGATAAAGTATAATTAAAAACTATACATATGAGAATTTAAACAAATAATCAATAATCACAATTAATAACAACAAATAAAGTATAATTTAATACTATACGTATGAGAATGTAAACAAATAATCAATAAACGTAATAAATAACAACAAATAAAATATAATTTAAAACTATACGTATGAGAATATAAACAAATAAATAATAATCAATAAACACAACTAATAACAACAAATAAAGCATTATTTAAAACTATACGTATGAGAATGTAAACAAATAAATAATAATCATTATAATAACAACAAATAAAGCATAATTCAAAACTATACGTATGAGAATATATAAACAAAAATATAGCATCATTTAAAACAATACGTATGAGAATGTAAAACTAATAAATAAATAATAAACGTAATAAATAACAACAACAAATAAATAAATATACGTATCTGGTCTTCTGTTTGTGTCCTGCCACTTGGAATACCAGTTATAACTTTAATATGAAAAAAAATGACACGAGTTTTCTTCCACCACTTGAGCCTCAGCCAAATGGAGATTCTATTGGCACAAGTTTGGTGCATGGGATGGGCATATGTTTTTGTGTTCTCATTGTTGTGGTCAGACTTAAATTCAAGTTTTTGTGTTCTCATTGCAGTCTCTTGTGGTCAAACTTGAATATAGGTTATTATTATTATTATTTATTGTTATTGTTATTATTATTGTTATTATTATTATTGTTATTGTTATTGTTATTATTATTATTATTATTATTATTATTATTATTATTATTATACAACAAGAAATTTATCACCAGTATTTATAAACACACAAAACTTCAACTAAAAGCATCCATTTATTTAAAGGTAAGATAGATTAGATGGAAACTCGTATTTATATCATTTATATCGAGGTTAAAATAAGTGCAGCATCCTTTGAAAACCACGTCCGTCTCTATAACACACACACACACACACACACACACACACACACACACACACACACACACACACACTCTTACCTCAAACACACACTCTTACCTCAAACACACATAGACACACATACACACTCTTACAAATCGTACCTCAAACACACACACACTCTTACCTCAAACACACACATACACACACACACACACACACACACACACACACACACACACACACACACTCTTACCTCAAACACACACACACACACTCTTACAAATCGTACCTCAAACACACACACACATACACACACACTCTACAAATCGTACCTCAAACACACACACACACACACACACACACTCTTACAAATCATACCTCAAACACACACACACACACACACACACACACAACACACACACACACACACACAAACACACACACACTGGTCATCTATTTTTTCTCCTCACTAAGCTGTGGTCACGTTTCATCTTCTTTCATACAACCCATGGAACCTCCTTTCATGTTGTTGTGGGGGTATATTATAAATCCCTCTCCCATACCCAACTACAGAGAGAGGGAGGGAGGGAGGGAGAGAGAGAGAGAGAGAGAGGGGGAAGAGGGAAAGGGAGAGAGAGAGGGAGAGGGGGGAAGAGAGAGGGGGGTGAATGAGAGAGAGAGACAGAGACAGGGACAGGGACGGAAACAGAGATAAAAACAGAGACACAGACAGAGACAGAGACAGGGACATAAACAGAGACAGGGACAGAAACAGAGATAAGAACAGAGACATAAGAGACAGAGATAAGAAGAAACCTAATCCTGTCCTGTATGGAGTGAAATGTATATAATTATAATTATGATGAGGTGTTGTGTTGTATTGTGTTGTGTTGTGATGGTGGGTGAAGGTGGGAGGGAGTGTTGTTGTGGTGATGAGATGTTGTGTTGTGTTGTGTTGTGTTGTGTTGTGATGGTGGGTGAATTTGGGAGGGAGTGTTGTGGTGGGTAAAGAGGTGTTGTGTTGTGATGTGTTGTGATGGTGGGTGAATTTGGGAGGGAGTGTTATTGTGGTATTGGGTGAATGGAGGTGAAATATTGTGATGGGGGGTATTGTGTTGTGTTGTGTTGTGATTGGGGGTGAAGATGGAAGTGTTGTGGTGGTGGTGTGTTGTATTGTGTTGTGATGGTGGGTAAAGGTGGGTGGGAGTGATGTGGTGTGTGGGTGTTGTGTGGGTGTTGTGTTGTGAGTGAGGGTGGTGTTGTGGAATGGTAGTAGAGGTGAGGGTGTGGGAGTTGTGTTGGTAGTGGGTGTAGTGGTAGTGTTGTGTGGTGTTGTAGTGTGGTTGTGGTGGGTGTAGTTGTGGTAGTGGGTGAAATTGGAGTTTTTGACAGTGGATGCAGGTGGTGCCACGAGTTTGGTCTGCAATGGGAGGCAGGAGGGACAGAGGAAGAAGGGAGGGAGGGACAGAGGAAGAAGGGAGGGAGGGACAGAGGAAGGGAGAGGGAGGGAGGGAGAGAGAGAGAGAGAGGGAGGGAGAGAGGGAGAGGGAGAGGGAGAGGGAGAGGGAGAGGGAGAGGGAGAGGGAGAGAGGAAGGGAGGGAGGGAGGGAGAGAGGGGGTCAAGGGATGTATTGTGGAACTGGGGAAAAGTTGGAGTGAGTGAGTGTGTGAGTGAGAGAGCAGTGAGGTGAGGTGATGTGAGGTATTGTGAGTGTGTGAGTGTGTGTGTGTGTGTGAGTGTGTGTGTGTGTGTGTTAGTGTGTGTGTGTGTGTGTTAGAGTATATGTGTATGTGTATGTGTGTTAGTGTATATTTTTGTGTGAGTGAGTAAACGAGAGAGAACAGTGAGGTCAGGTGAGGTATTGTGTGTGTAAATGTGTGTGTGTGTGTGTGTAAATGTGTGTGTGTGTGTGTAAATGTGTGTGTGTGTGTGTGTGTGGAAATGTGTGTGTGTGTGTAATGTGTGTGTGTGTGGAAATGTGTGTGTGTGTGTGGAAATGTGTGTGTGTGTGTGTGTAAATGTGTGTGTGTGTGTAAATGTGTGTGTGTATGTGGATATGTGTCTGTGTGTGTGTGTAGAAATGTGTGTGTGTGTGTGTAAATGTGTGTGTGTGTGTGGAAATGGAAGTGTGTGTGTGTGTAATAACGTGCTAATGTGACGAGACAAATCTGTCTATGTAATGGAAGGAGAATGCATTGTGTATAGGCTTACGTATGTATGTATGTATGTATGTATGTATGTATGTATGTATGTATGTAGGTGGATAGGAGGAGGAGGAGGAAGAGGAGGAGATATGAACTGGTGTGAGTGACGGGAGGAACAAATTGGGAGTGGTGGAAATGAGTAAATAAAAAAACTATGACAAGAAAATGAATGAACTGAAGTGAGTAGTAGAAGTGAGAAGAAAATAAATGAACTGAAGTGAGGAGTAGAGGCATGAGAAGAAAATGAATGAGTAGAAATGAGTGGTTGTATAATGATAGTGGCTGTATTATGATAGTGAATGATGGTGAAGAAATAAGTACACGTGACTGAAAAAACAAAAAAATAATGACACACACACAAAGCTATTTTTTCAGTATTCTTCATCTGAGGTGTCGAAATGATTTACACGAGAATTCTACTAACATTTTTTTTTCTATTTTTACATACATACATACACACACACCTACATACATACATACTGCACATACATACATACATTTCTATTTTTCCATCGTGTAAATATATACATACATACCAACCTACATAAATTCATACACACACACACACACACACACACACACACACACACACACACACACACATACACACACACACACACACACACACACACACACACACACACACACACACACACACACACACACATACACATACAGACATACACACATACATACATTTCTATTTTTCCATTGTGTACATAGATACATACATACACACACATACACACACACACACACACATACACACACACACACACACACACACACACACACACATACACACACACACACACACACACACACACACATACAAACAGCATCCCACCCGTGTATAATCTCGCGTGTCCTCTGTATCAATATATCTTTTTCTGATGACGCCCCCCCGCCCCCCTGCCCCCCGCCCCCGCCCCCCTCCCCAACGATGTGACCTCTCCCTCGTTCATCTGACCTCTATTGCTGGGGAGAGAGAGAGAGAGAGAGAGAGAGAGAGAGAGAGAGAGAGAGAGAGAAATAGAGTCCTTTGGTTGGGTTCTGGTCTGTCTGTTTATTTCTCTCTATCTCTCTCTCTCTCTCTCTCTCTCTCTCTCTCTGCTATATCCTCATCCCCTTCCCACTCTCTCCCTCTCTCTCTCTCTCTCTCTCTCTCTCTCTCTCTCTCTCTCTCTCTCTCTCTCTCTCTTTCTCATCTTCTCCTTCCCCTTGTGTACTCTACCACCAAGAAGCGAGGTGGCTGTACACACACACATTATTATTATTATCCCGTGATGGTGTGTGTAAGGAGGGTGTTGACAGGCGTGGTAGAGGGTACACACACACACACACACATACACACACACACACACACACACACACACACATATACACACACAGGCAGACAGACGGACAGATAGACACACACACACACACACGCACAAATAAAGACAAACACACACAGAAATATTTACACACACTCAAACAGACACACACACACTCAGTCGCACAGAAATAACCACACACACACACACACACACACACAAACACACACACACACACACACACACACACACACACACACACACACACACACACTAAATTTCTGCTTGAGTATAAGTTAGTTAATAATAATTCTAATTCAATCAACAATTTCTAAAAAAAAAAAAAAAAAAACATACACACAATATTTCGTGCAATCAGCAGACATTGATAAGTTTGGTGTTGTTTACATTGGAGCATCTTGATTCCTCCAAAGCTATGTAAGGAAACAAAACCAATGCATAATTATAATAGCATCCTGTTGCTTGGAATAGTTTGGAGGAATCAGTTGCTCCAGATTTAACACATACAAAACTACACACTATAATTTATATAACTTCTT
>JAWZYT010002380.1:337500-360094 GCA_034508575.1 Petrolisthes manimaculis | reverse complement strand
GTTTCCTGCTAAGGTGGAGTTCATTCAGAAGAGTAAATGGTCCTCTCTCAAGTCATGAAACATTGTGAGATTTATTGAACCGGTCAAGTTCGTTCGCCTGGCCCGTCTCCAACCATGGTCTCGACCTCGCTCTCTCGAGGGGGGTAAAGAAACTATTATTGCGCGTGACTTGTTCCACGTAACTTCATTAGCATCACAGCAGGTTTGGTATAAAGGTGTGGTGTGTATGTGATGCTGAGCTTGGGTACACCAGCCATTTTGAAGTATACAAGGGTGCTGGTGATAATGAAGATGCAATGGGTGAGGCTACCACTTACAATCTAGTGATGAGGATGCTGAGGGAGGCTCATATCATGTAAAAGTCATGGTCTAATGTACTGCAACACCTTCCAATGAGATGGCTTTGAAAAATGATCCGAAACTATAGCTGTTGGTGTGTGCAATTTTGGTTCATAAAATTAACTCAAATAGCTCGCTTTTATTCACCAGGTTGCAGTACATTAGACCATCAATTTACAGAGGGCACCATGTAGGAATGGATAGTTTTTTTTTCTTCTCCTAAATTCTTCCTTGATTTATATAATACCTATCAGACTATAGCCACTGGGTGGAGGCATTTGTGTGTCTCATACAAGGATAAGAACAGGCAGCCTCAACTGTTGTCCACCGTAGCAAGAGATGGTAAGACACAGGTAACAACCAGGAGAAATGTTGTCAAGGAAAGGCCAAATGTTGTCAATATATACAACAAGGTGATGGTTGGGGTTGATCTAAAAGATAACAAACTATATGCAGATCTGTCTGAAAGACGCACAATGAAGTGGTCGACAATTTTTATTTTTATTTTCAGTATTAGGCACCAGTGTACTGAATGCTTGCATTATATACAAAGCTAACACCAATGTACAACGACCACTTCGAAGCAATGACTTCATAATATCTCTAGTACATACATTAGTAGGTGACTTCAGGCCTTTCAGAGGAGAAAAAAGACGGAGAAGTCAAGAGGAAATTAGAGCTGCTATAATAGGGCTAGACAGGACATTCCCCCTCCCACACATGACATTGCTCAGCCAGTACGTGTTCATAACATTATAAAGCTACCAGGACAAACAAGAAGGCAATGTGTAGGTGATGATGCTACTAGGGTGAGGTCCAGAGTGAAGTGTTCAACGTGCAATGTGGTAGTCTGTCCAATATGTGTTGGAAAATATCATTCATTAATAGGCTATGGTGGCATGAGAGACAGACAGAATAGGTGATTTTCTTAGACAGTTTTTCCACTGTAAATACATCTTTCCCAGATACACTCAACCTACGTGTAGGCCTCCTGAATACCTGATGTACAGTCGGCGGCAAAAGTCCTGTCGCCTCACTTGCTTCACCGAGACCTGCAGTGTTCATGGACTCGAGATTATAAGTGTAGAAAACGTGTGTATTTCTCGAGTCCATGAACACTGCAGGTCTCGGTGAAGCAAGTGAGGCGACAGGACTTTTGCCGCCGACTGTACGTTATTGATGCTACTACCAAGGCCAGGTTGATATTTTTACGGAGTGTGAAGTGGCGAGGGGCCTTGGGAATAGCATACGAAATGCACACCAATGTAGGCTACACATAGGTTCAGTGCATATGGGAAGCTGCATTTACAATGGAAAAACTCCCAATTTGTCTGTGCGGAAATTCTTCTTTGTCTCAATTGATTTTTACTTGAAAATTTTATTATATATATATATATATATATATATATATATATATATATATATATATATATATATATATATATATATATATATATATATATATATATATATATATATATATATATATATATATATATATATAGGCTATTAGGCAGAGCAGAACGTACAGTATAAGTACTTTCACATGGTAGCCTACATCTCCAAGCATCTTGTCTGAAAATGTACTATACGACAGTATTTACTGGCTGCCAATCCTTCTCTTGTGGATATTGTGCATATTATCCATTGTTTACGACAATAAATATCTGGAAAGAAGCATACAGGTTTTGTTCATTTTAATTTTGGCGGATACAGTGTATATCATGATGTGATAGCTTGGATACAATGCCGTTTGAATACCAACTCATATAATATTATAAATATCACGGCAAGCAGTAAGAATACTTTGAGTAGGGCGCTATAGTCTGCGGGGCATCTTTGTGTATACTCGTAATATTATTTGAATAGCTACTGAAACGACTTTGTATGTGTGGAAAACAGTATTATAGTTTTGCTAGTAACATGTTTATTACATTAGTTACTTAGTATGACAAGGTTTATCATCAAGAGTAAACCGAGAAATTTATATCGTCAAGAGTATACAGGAAATTTGTAATTATAAATTTACAGGCTGCAGAGAAAGGAGGAGAGTGTAGTCTACGACCCGTTCTGCCTGACTGACCCATATGCTCGCTGGTGCGGATTTTGAGTGGACGCCTCTGGTGCTCCCAATATACCCTGCTTGGCAGCCAGGGCAAGTAAACTGGTAAACTACCGACGAGCACAAGTCAGTAGGCATAGGCTCTTTGACTCGGAATAGTGAACCTATACGAAAAGAGTTCATTAAAATGTATCTATGGCTGCTCCCCAGGCCCAGGACGAACAATAAAGCCGACTGCTCTCAATAGTTTATTGAGTTAGCGTGAACTGTAACATAGTTTACAACATCACTGAACAGAACAATAACTAGTTGCACAATAAACATACAAGTAACTAGCAACAAGGAAATCTTGGCACTAAATCAACAATAGAGAATCAAGAAATATTTCATTCTTCATCCATCACCATACACTAATCCGCTAAATTGCATAAAGATGGCAGAGGTTCACTAAACACACCTTCTATTGCTGTATCTGGGGCCGCAAATGGGAACGACCAAGGGGCCACAAACAACCAAGGGGCCACTGCAACAGATCGTATTTCTCTTGAACTATAAACGATACCATCTGAGCTATAAATCATATATATAGAAGATAAACTTAGATAAACCATTTATAACTATTAACAAAACATTAAATACTTACAAACAGCGCCCGGTAACAAAATTAATGTATCTGCTCTCCCTTCACCACCCTTCCGTTCTGTCTGCTTCACACACACTGCCTGTGCGAGCACCTCACACCCAACAAGCCAGGTCTGTCGACTCGTGATTGGTCGAGACAAGTGACGTCAGTACTAACAGAGGGATCATAATCTATCTGGCTTACCCAGAGATACCATACACAAATTTAAAAGACAAATAAGCTCTAATATCACAATTGACATTCAATTCATAGCAGCTACAGTAATTATAATGCTTATAAGTAGTCTTGGACTAATACATTAACATGACGTAGCGCCACAATGAAGCACCATAACAACCGAACTACCTAGCAAGTAATCACAGAATTATACAATAACAACCACCTTATACATAACAATCAATAGCAAGTAATCACAGAATTATACAATAACAACCACCTTATACATAACAATCAATAGCAAGTAATCACAGAATTATACAATAACAACCACCTTATACATAACAATCAATAGCAAGTAATCACAGAATTATACAATAACAACCACCTTATACATAACAATCAATAGCAAGTAATCACAGAATTATACAATAACAACCACCTTATACATAACAATCAATAGCAAGTAATCACAGAATTATACAATAACAACCACCTTATACATAACAATCAATAGCAAGTAATCACAGAATTATACAATAACAACCACCTTATACATAACAATCAATAGCAAGTAATCACAGAATTATACAATAACAACCACCTTATACATAACAATCAATAGCAAGTAATCACAGAATTATACAATAACAACCACCTTATACATAACAATCAATAGCAAGTAATCACAGAATTATACAATAACAACCACCTTATACATAACAATCAATAGCAAGTAATCACAGAATTATACAATAACAACCACCTTATACATAACAATCAATAGCAAGTAATCACAGAATTATACAATAACAACCACCTTATACATAACAATCAATAGCAAGTAATCACAGAATTATACAATAACAACCACCTTATACATAACAATCAATAGCAAGTAATCACAGAATTATACAATAACAACCACCTTATACATAACAATCAATAGCAAGTAATCACAGAATTATACAATAACAACCACCTTATACATAACAATCAATAGCAAGTAATCACAGAATTATACAATAACAACCACCTTATACATAACAATCAATAGCAAGTAATCACAGAATTATACAATAACAACCACCTTATACATAACAATCAATAGCAAGTAATCACAGAATTATACAATAACAACCACCTTATACATAACAATCAATAGCAAGTAATCACAGAATTATACAATAACAACCACCTTATACATAACAATCAATAGCAAGTAATCACAGAATTATACAATAACAACCACCTTATACATAACAATCAATAGCAAGTAATCACAGAATTATACAATAACAACCACCTTATACATAACAATCAATAGCAAGTAATCACAGAATTATACAATAACAACCACCTTATACATAACAATCAATAGCAAGTAATCACAGAATTATACAATAACAACCACCTTATACATAACAATCAATAGCAAGTAATCACAGAATTATACAATAACAACCACCTTATACATAACAATCAATAGCAAGTAATCACAGAATTATACAATAACAACCACCTTATACATAACAATCAATAGCAAGTAATCACAGAATTATACAATAACAACCACCTTATACATAACAATCAATAGCAAGTAATCACAGAATTATACAATAACAACCACCTTATACATAACAATCAATAGCAAGTAATCACAGAATTATACAATAACAACCACCTTATACATAACAATCAATAGCAAGTAATCACAGAATTATACAATAACAACCACCTTATACATAACAATCAATAGCAAGTAACCGCAAGATTATACAACACATGGGAAAATTCAATAACATAGCATATGAATCATAACTTAAATTAGTTTGTACCTTCAACCCTTTCACAATATCACTACTGACTCCAGTCACATGGCTCCCCTATAATTATATTTTATAATTATACATGCAAATACAGAGGTCGAAGGTTCCTCGGTGGGGAACGAACTCAACGCTCTTATTTACTCAGTAATTTCACCAACTTCTGAACAGGGCGCTTTAAAACTGATCTGTCCGCCAACTGTACATTAACAGTACGTACCAGACGATCTAGAGATGGGTAAACATCGACTATTCGTCCTAACTTCCAATATGACCTATGGCACTGATCATCAACCAGTAAAACTACATCACCTATTACAAGATTCTTTCTAGGAGTGTTCCACTTAACTCTAAATTGATGTTGCTGTACAATTTCCTTCCTCCACCGTGACCAGAACAAGTCTATCATGTATTGGACACGACGCCACTGTTTGGTTGCGTACAAATTAGGTTGATCTGCACTCTCTGTGGGAATAGTCCTAGGAATTATTTTTGACTTCATGGTAATTAAGTGATTAGGGGTTAGAGGTTCAAGTGACTGAGGGTCGGCAATACTGTCAATGTTGAGCGGTCTGCTATTTATCACAGATGTAGCTTCAGACAACACGGTCATAAGACCCTCATCATCAAGGCGTTGTGAGTGTTCATCTAAAATTCCCTCAATGACACGCCTAGCTACTCCAATCATTCGCTCCCAAACACCTCCCCTATGACTACCAGTTGGAGGGTTGAAAATCACATCACATCCCATTTTTAACAACTCACTCTTTGCCCCAGTAAAGTTCGTGCCTTGATCACATCTAATCCTTCTCACTGAACCTCGAAGAGCAACGAACCTTTTAAATGCGTTGATGAAACTATCTGTGGACAGTGAGTGAGCGACCTCAATGTGAACAGCTCTGCTCACCAAACATGTGAACATGACACCATATCTTTTACATTGCCTACGTCCTGATTTCACAGTGAATGGACCAAACAAGTCGCACCCTGAAAACCAAAATGGACTGTATGGAGTTAATCTGTCTTCTGGCAGATCCGCCATTTTCTGCTCGACGGGCTTACCACGCAGACGACAGCAAGTGACACAAGTGCGAATCAGCTTCTTAACCACCTTTTGCAATGACAAGATCCAAAAACCATTGCTACGCACTTCGGAGCAAGTCATTCCTCTCCCTTGATGATGTGTTAGTTCATGGAAATGTTGAATAATCAACCATGACAGCTCATGATCACCGGGCAAAATTAAGGGATGTTTCACTTCATCAGACAGACCAGAACCACGGATTCTTCCACCAATCCTAATCAACTTATCCTCATCCAGGAATGCATCTAGTTTAGCCAACTGACTACTACGAGAGACTACCTTTTGTTGTGACAGGTCTTTAAATTCCCTCGCAAAACATGATCCTTGAACAAGTTTGACTATTTTACGTTTAGCTCTCTCTAGTTCTTCAACCTTTAAACTTCCTTCTCCCTTTAAACCCCTGCAGTTATTGACAAACCTCAAAACCCAGGCCCATACCTTTACGGTGCTGTACCAGGATCGAAAAGTGCGCACGGGCATAACTTCTTGAGGTTCATCCCCTTGACTACTGAAACACTTTACTTCATTGTCATCAGGAGAGATGTCTACTCTGGTCTGCTCAAACTTTAGATCAGGGTTCCTGAGAAATTCAGGACCTTGCAACCAACGCTCTGACAAAACTGCACGAGATCCGTCATCTGCAGGATTATCGGTACTGTCAACATGAGACCACTGGTTGGGGCGAGATCCATCGTGGATTTTTTGCACTCGGTTGGCAACGAAAACCTTGAACCTAGTATGAACATTCTGAATATACCCCAACACAACCGTACTGTCAGTATAGAAAAACTCTTTACAAGATAGTGGCACCTCCCTACGCAGCTTTGTTGCGATCTCTACACTCAATACGGCAGCGACTAGCTCTAGACGAGGTATACTCAAAATAGGTTTAAGTGGAGTGACTCTACACTTTCCAAACATAAAAGCAACATGAACAATTCCATTCTCATCGTGGAACCTTAGATATGAGCATGCGCCATATCCTGTGCTACTGGCATCTGCAAAGTGATGCATTTCTGGGGAAAACATTGCCTTGCTTAAACAAATACATCTTGGAATGACTACTTCCCTGATCTCATTACACTTACTGCACCACTTTTTAAACCTCTTCAATAATTCACCTGATAACAAGTCATCCCATTGAAGTTTATCCTTACACATTTCGTGCAACAGCAACTTTGCCTCGTGTACAAGTGGAGATATGACGCCCAGAGGATCATAGATCTTAGCAAGAATGGAAAGTAAACCTCTACGAGTCATTTCGTCTTTGCCATTACTGAAATTCAATGGGAAATGAAAAGTGTCAGTCTCAACGTTCCACTGTAACCCTAATGTTTTATGAAATTTATCTTCTTTAACTGATGCTTGATCCTCTGTACGTACACAATCCAACACTTCCTTTGAATTTGACATTACCTTGTGGCACTTACAACCGCCTTCATCTAAGAGACTCTGCGTTTCAGCGATCAAGGTGCGAGCAGCACTTACTGACGACACTGATGTGACACCGTCGTCAACGTAAAAATCCCTACAAACAAATGTTGACGCTTCCTCAGAGTACTTGGACCCATGATCTAAAGCAATCTTTCGCAAAGCGTATGTTGCTACCCCTGGGGAAGATGCAGCTCCAAACAAATGGACGCACATTCTATGATCAACAGGTTCTAAGTGATAATTCCCATTTTCCCACCACAAGTATCTCAACAGGTCTCTGTCACCTGGATTAACATAAAATTGGTAGTACATCTTGCTTATGTCACAAGTTATAGCTATGAGCTTAAGACGAAATCTGAACAGAATCCCCAACAATAAATTCAAGAGATTGGGACCCTGTAGCAGTCTGTCATTCAGACTTACACCTTTGAACTCGGAACTACAATCGAAGACTACTCTCAATTTACCCGGCTGTAGTACACTGTGGTGGGGAATAAACCACGTTCGACCGTCTGGTGAACTTTCATCTGTTGGTACTATTTCTGAGAAACCACGGTCAAGCATTTCACTCATTACCTCTGAATACCTCTTATGGTACGAAGGGTCTCTCTTAAATTTGGCCTTTAAACCCATCAATCTCCCATGTGCCAGGGCTCTATTAGAAGGGAATGGAGTCTCATGTTTTAAAGGTAAAGGGACCTCATAATGTCCATCCTCTCTCTGGTGCATTTTATCTGACATTATCTCCATAAACTTCACATCCTCAACACTATACTTATCATCCATTCCATGCCTAATCATACTATTATCTTCATCCAGATCTAACATTACCTCACGACACTCTGTCTTAAAAGCAATGCAGCCCTGCACCACATGTGTAGCACCCAAATCATCCATCTCATTGACGTCTGCCTCATCACAAGTTGCACCCACAACACACCAACCAACACTGGTCTTCCAACCAAAAGGTTCATATTCACCTCCGGTCGCAATTTCTAAAGGTCTCATAACCTGTGGACAGTGGTATCCAATCAGTATGCCGATAGGCGCGTTATCATAATACGGAGGTAGATCAATATGAGAAAGATGTGACCATTTCTTTAAAACTTCAGTGGTAACAGTACTGTCTCTTCTACAAGGAATAGAGTCTCGCATGTAACATGAAGAAATGTGAATATATGGACCATCGGTTACGCTCTTCACTTCAAAGCCATCTATTGCTAAAGTGCCCACATTCTTGCGTCCATTCATAGTGGTCAAGCCAAGGGTAGTACGACGACCAGTTACGTTAAGCATTTGAACAACTTCGTTAGTCACAAAATTAGTATTAGATTGAGTATCTAAAGCAGCATATACTAAAATTTCCTTCCCACTAGATGAGTGACGTAACATAACAGGCAGCACCATAGTTGTTGAACGATTACTGGTTTTAAAGCTGGAAATCAAATCTGTAGCAAGGTTGACATTCTCTGAGGTGGCAGTTACGTTAGATGTATGCTGTAAACTGAAATCGTGCATCAACGTTGGGTGTCTCTTGGAACAAACAGCGCACACATGCCTATTTCTACATTCTTTACTATGATGTCCAACAGCCAGACAAGCAAAACACATTTTCTTATTCCTAATTACCTGTCTTCTATCCTCCAATGACATAGCACTGAATGTAGAACACTTGCTCACTTTGTGTCCCTCACTACACACAGGGCAACCCTTATCACTAGATTGAGACTCTTGGACCTGCCTTGTAGGTGTCCCTGACTGAATGACATGTGTTTGACCTTGAACACGTGAGTCAACCTTAGGCAAAGTTGTTTTCTTTACACTAGAGTAGCCTGCCCACAAAGCATGGTTAGCAACTGTAGCCTTTTCCTTGATAAAACCAGCAAACTCGTCAAAGTCAGGCATAACAACACTCTCCACCACCTTCTCTATCCATTTATTAACCAACCAAGCAGGTAGCTTGTTCAAGATCTTCTTATTTTCAAACTCGTCACTCAAAATATCCAATGCCTTATAAGATTTCTTGGCAACGCAAATTTGAGCAAGAAAGTCTGAAAACCGTTGTAATGCCTTGCTATCATGATCCCATATTCTAGGCCAATTCTCCAACTTCCTACGGAATGCTGAAGCCACCAAAGTTGTAGTTCCAAACCTATCCTCTAGTATTTTATGTGCAGCATCATAGGAGGACTTATCGGGACAAAGAAACAACGCTTCTATGGCACTCTGAGCTTCCCCCGATGTGTATTGCTTAAGATAAAACATCTTTTCATCATATCCAATATTGTGTTTCCCAACTAGTGTATTGAAAGACGCCTTCCACATTGGATAAGTCTCAGGTTTCCCACTAAAGACATCGGGTTGTGGCACTGGAGGTAACTTAACATATGACACACTACTGGGAGGTATGTGGTGTATGAGGTGGGTTAGGTGGTGTACTGTCCTTGGATTCACTCTTAATATAATCACGTACACCTTGCAATCCATTTATGTAACTGCACTCAACGTCACTAAAGTACTTCTCACTGGCCACTATATCAGCCTCATCTTGAAGTCTTGTACTATATGCATCATGTGCTTGCATGAAATCATGGAAAACCGCTTTAATAGAATCAAATTTATCAACAACATCACTGTAAGCATCCTCTATCACAAGTCTTCTAAGTTCATTAACCCTTTTTGTTACTCTTGTTTTCTCCACTGTTCTAACCTTACGGAGATCTTCTACTGACGCCATGGTGTCACAGTAACAGTCAACAAACACTGTCTACTTACAATAACTGTCGAACCATGTGAAGCCCGTAGAGATCCTCGGAAGCAAGCATCTCACACTTGACTACGAAGTACCGAGGTGCGAAGACTCTGGGTGAGTGAAGTAGAGGGTGAGTGTGTGTGCGTGGCAGAGGTGGGGATGGTCGAACAAGTGAGGGGTCGTGGTGCAAGGTCACAAGTCGGTGTCGGTAGCTGGGCTGTCACTGCTGGACGTCCGCTGCTAGAAGTTCACTATGGCTGCTCCCCAGGCCCAGGACGAACAATAAAGCCGACTGCTCTCAATAGTTTATTGAGTTAGCGTGAACTGTAACATAGTTTACAACATCACTGAACAGAACAATAACTAGTTGCACAATAAACATACAAGTAACTAGCAACAAGGAAATCTTGGCACTAAATCAACAATAGAGAATCAAGAAATATTTCATTCTTCATCCATCACCATACACTAATCCGCTAAATTGCATAAAGATGGCAGAGGTTCACTAAACACACCTTCTATTGCTGTATCTGGGGCCGCAAATGGGAACGACCAAGGGGCCACAAACAACCAAGGGGCCACTGCAACAGATCGTATTTCTCTTGAACTATAAACGATACCATCTGAGCTATAAATCATATATATAGAAGATAAACTTAGATAAACCATTTATAACTATTAACAAAACATTAAATACTTACAAACAGCGCCCGGTAACAAAATTAATGTATCTGCTCTCCCTTCACCACCCTTCCGTTCTGTCTGCTTCACACACACTGCCTGTGCGAGCACCTCACACCCAACAAGCCAGGTCTGTCGACTCGTGATTGGTCGAGACAAGTGACGTCAGTACTAACAGAGGGATCATAATCTATCTGGCTTACCCAGAGATACCATACACAAATTTAAAAGACAAATAAGCTCTAATATCACAATTGACATTCAATTCATAGCAGCTACAGTAATTATAATGCTTATAAGTAGTCTTGGACTAATACATTAACATGACGTAGCGCCACAATGAAGCACCATAACAACCGAACTACCTAGCAAGTAATCACAGAATTATACAATAACAACCACCTTATACATAACAATCAATAGCAAGTAATCACAGAATTATACAATAACAACCACCTTATACATAACAATCAATAGCAAGTAATCACAGAATTATACAATAACAACCACCTTATACATAACAATCAATAGCAAGTAATCACAGAATTATACAATAACAACCACCTTATACATAACAATCAATAGCAAGTAACCGCAAGATTATACAACACATGGGAAAATTCAATAACATAGCATATGAATCATAACTTAAATTAGTTTGTACCTTCAACCCTTTCACAATATCACTACTGACTCCAGTCACAGTATCGAAAGTTAATATGAGGATAGAATTTACTGAGGTTCTTTGACAATTGTTATATAGATAAACGGACTCCCTCTCAACTGTTGGGACACACTGTTTTGGCTGGTATTTATCTGACAAGAATTTATTTACAATTTTGTAGAACCTGGTCTTACTATAACCATTATTTGAAAAAAAAAATGTTTAAGAAAAAAATGTTTTCAAATAATGGTTATAGTAAGACCTGCCTGAAGGTAAACAAATAATACATCGCAAGCTGCCACTGTACCACATCACAACATAATAAGCTTCTAATGTACAAGCTTCTAATATTTACACGCTTTTATCATCTATGGAACATGTATTGCATAATATAATATATTATATGGACATATAGACAATATGAAATTTCACACTACTCACCAAGTATATCGTTATATATTTGATTAATGATAAAAATCATACAAACAAAATATATAAAATTTATATCACAAATTATTCAGACAGTACTATCATGTACTTTTGAGATACATAAAGGAAAGGGTAATTTCTTTACACACTTTATTGTTGTAGCAAACTGTTTTAAATTTGTAATTTACTTATACCTTCATATTTTGCCCTTTGTCATCCTCTGCGGATATATTTCAACATCATAGCAGTCACGGTATAATTAATGACTATAGAGTCCTTATACCGTGATAGCAGTATTCAGTCTGCATTTCTACCGCACGTAGAGTATATTTCCTCATAGACTAAATTTCCTCACATTGGTAACGCTGCATTTCGGCTCCCACAGATAGGTAGGGTTGTGTAAACGATAATTTTCGCCCTATTTCCGGGTCGGCCAGCGTTAAGGCACCCCCTACAGGCGCTTAACTTAAGGCACCGTAACTCAAAGCAATATGGCGGCACCCATGTTTTGAGTATGGGACATTTTGGCTGCTGGGTCAGAGGCCGCCTTAAGCTAAGGTACCTTAGGGCTTATGGTGCCTTAAGTGGTTTTGAGTATCCCCCCCCAGGTTGCAGTACATTAGACCATGACTTTACACAGCTCAGGGGTTGGTAGATGTGGTGCTGCTGTACCACGTGTTAAAAAGTAACCAATAGCATGATACAGTCTCTAGCCTCCCCCCGACCCCTCTTACTTCCATCTCTAGTAGCAAACTGTACTCTCTACACTTACACACAGAATAAGTGTAATGATCTTTAAGATCTGTTGGTGTGTTTATTGGCTCGGGGTACTACATGACCTTGACAAGGGAGACAACAGTTGATGTGTTTATTGGTTCAGGGTACATGACCTTGACCCAGTTGTCCTCTCTTCCGTTACCTTCGACGAAACAGATCTCATACTCTCCCCATTTCCCTGGTTCTCTTTTGGCGGTCCCAGTATCTGCTTTGTGTCCGATTTAGGTAACTGAGTTTATCAAATATTATTGAGACAAGTGTATAAATGGTTTTACAAAGCGGAGAGAGAGAATCAAGTCGTGTTGGGCTACTACTACTGGGGCCTAAAGCCGCCTAATCCATTTCAGGGACAGTGAGTAATCATTTTCACAAATATCTTTCATACTACGGTAATTAATTGATCGGAATAGTACTTTGGCACTATGTACAAGACACCTTCCGCTAATGTTTGGTAATATAGAGCATTGCCAAATGGTGTTAGTGAAGGATTTTACTTTTTTTTTTTATACACATGACGTTGTCTAACATCACCAACATAGGCTATGTATATGAACATCCATTATCCACCATTCCATCCCCTCCTCCCTGACCACTCTATATTATGTTATAATAATTAATATGTTGGTGTTTGTAGAATGTGTGTTTATTTAATCATTATTATTGTATGTCCTAAAGTTATTTAAACGTGAGTAGCCTAGGGGAGGTGGCCGAGTGGTTAGTGTTCTGGACTCATACTCTAGAGGTCGGGAGATCGATCCTCTCAGGTGAGGGCCTGAGAATATTTACTCTTCTGATTTGAGTTTCAGGCACTAACTATAAGGTCACCGAACGTCGTAAAACACCCTCACTGGTACCATAACAGCTGCAGTATTTGGGAATTACCCTCACTTCCCTCTCTCTGTGGCTGGGTACCAGTTCGGAAGTCGTGACGTGTGTGTGTGAGCAGCAGTTGACCTGGGCCACGATAACGGGATTGATTAAGCCTATGTCCAGTGTCGGATCATATAAAAAAAAAGAAAAAAAAAAGAGTCCTTGACTAAAGAGGGTATGACCATCACCTTATTAACTTTATGTAATGTACTTAGCATTAAAATCTATTAATTCCTTTACCCCGCCGTATTGACGTGTTTACTACGAGCAGGTAAGATATGGTATTAAAAATATATCACTACATAATAGGATGGTAAGGGAATTATGAAATATATATATATATATATATATATATATATATATATATATATATATATATATATATATATATATATATATATATATATATATATATATATATATATATCGTATTATAAGCATAATAGGTGGATAAGTGATGCAAACAATTGTGCATATCACATAAAGTTTATTTTAACAGTCTTTGTCACTATTTAGTAAAGAACAAATCCTGGGAATCACTCTCCATGTTGATAATTAACATATAGCCTAATGGTAAATGGTATTATATTGCATATTGTATATTACATACAGGTAATGGAGGTAATGATTAGGGCAGGGATGGAGGTAGAGGATGTTCCAATGTGTAAATTAGTACAACTTTGTATATTACATAGAGGGATGGAGATAGAGGACGTTCCAATGTGTACATTAGTACAACTTTGTATATTACATAGAGGGATGGAGGTAGAGGACGTTCCAATGTGTACATTAGTACAACTTTGTATATTACATAGAGGGATGGAGATAGAGGACGTTCCAATGTGTACATTAGTAGCCTAATTGCCAATCATACAACTTTGTATATTACATAGAGGGATGGTGGGTAGTGGACGTTCCAATGTGTAAATTAGTCCTGGCCAATCATACAACTTTGTATATTACAAAGAGGTAATGGAGGTAAGGATGAGGTGAGGGAGAGAGTGGTAAGGGACATAGCCTATGGAGGTAAAGGATGTATTGGTGTCTCATGTAGCCTAACTTTGCCTTTAAACGTCAAGAGTAAACGCCTTCACTAACACCAAATGTCAATGTCCTATTTTACCAAACATTAGCGGAAGGTGTCTTGTATACTGTGTCAATGTATCATTCCGATCAATTAATTAATTTGAAAGATATTTGTGAAAAACGATGATAACTGTCTCTGAAATGGATATTAGGCACCAAGCCTGTGTTACTCTCACTACGGTATAAATACTATTTATAAATAACTTGTAACTTATCAAAGTTATTGGCTGTGGTGGTGTTGGTGATGGTGGTAGTAGTGATGGTGGGTGGTTGTAAGTCGGGAGAAATGGCCATTGGTGGCAAGCCATTTCTCCCGAAAATGTCCTGTAGCAGGTTGGAAAGACAACCTATAATAGCCCTTCTGCAGTGGTAACGCGCCTGCCTCGCATCCGTGACGTCGGCAGATCGAGCCTCGCCCAGCCTCCAGGTCCGAGAGTTGGCTGGGCACCATGGTAGGGAGTTGGGCTTGCCTGGCTGACGTTCAGGAGAGTATATCATTAGAGATAGATACCCTGCAACTTTAACTTTTAAGACAACAACATTCTTAGTACAGACGGTAACAATATCTGCCTGCTGTTGCAGTCGTCTCTTATTACTCCCACGGGCATGGAGATGGAGTGAGCCCAGGACTTTACCACCATCACGGTCCACTCCCTCCTTTCCTCCATAGTGAAGGACACCTCCTCTCCATCCCTCAGTGATGGTGGCAGCAGAGAGACGAAGTAGTCAAGTGTTAAACATACATTCTGTCACTTAATAAATATATTGCCTTAATTAATGATCATTACGTAGTTGATTGGCGTTAAGGCCAAATAACAAACATAACGAACGTCTGCTTGTCCAAACACAGACCTCCTGCCTCGGTGCCTTGCCTGCCGACCACATCACACACACACACACACACACACACACACTGCCACCTGTCACACACACACACACACACACACACATTGCCGCCTGTCACACACACACACACTCACATTGCCGCCTGTCACACACACACACACACACACACACACTGCCACCTGTCACACACACACACACACACACACACATTGCCGCCTGTCACACACACACACACTCACATTGCCGCCTGTCACACACACACACACACACACACACACTGCCACCTGTCACACACACACACACACATTGCCGCCTGTCACACACATACACACACAAACTGCCGGCTGTCACACACCCTGATACACACACTGCCGGCTGTCACACACACATACACACTGCCGGCTGTCACACACATACCCTGATACACACACACACACACACACACACACTGCCGGCTGTCACACACATACCCTGATACACACACACACACACACACACACACTGCCGGCTGTCACACACATACCCTGATACACACACACACACACATATTTCCACATATCTATAAATATATTTCTTTAATGACCATAACATTATACACCCTGAGTCCCTGACACACACACACATACAATACATTTTTCCACATACTGAATAATACACTCTATCACTATAAATATATCGCCTTGATAAATAACCATTATGTAGTCGATAGGCTTTAACCTCAACTAACACACACACACACACACACACACCCTGACACACATACATACACATTTCTCCACATATACATACTCTATCACTCTATAAATATATCGCCTTAATTAATAACCATTATGTAGCCGATAGACGTTAACCCCAAATAACACACACACACACACAAAAAAAAAAAAACAATTCCAAATATACAATGTATACTAATTTGAAATGTTCAACAGTTTTTCTCTCCATTGAGCAGTGTTGCTTTATAAAGATATTTTCACGCCCAATATGGCTAGTTACTTCTACAAACTGGGTTATGTATTTAATGTTGTAGGGTTATTTTTATGATATTACAGTACTTGACAGGTATTATAAAATATTATTTATATTAATTTAATTAAATGTCAATATAATTATCAACCAATTGGTTATATGGTTGAATGTTTGGGCTAGTATTGGTTGGATATTGGGCTGGTTTTATGAAGGAATATAGCCAAGGTTTGAAGACGCCGGTGTAGCAAAATGAAGTGAAGACTTTTCAGAGTCCCCGTGCGTGGTTGGGCTGCCAGGTGTTGCTAGCGTGGGTAATTGAGTTGCCAGATGCTGCCATATTCTACCCTACTATATACATGTATTTTATATGCCTATTTTTAAAATCGTATACAGTTCTTTTTTTAAAAGTTTGTGTTTTAAATGGGAACAACTATAATATTTGCAAGCGATTGGCAGCAAAAAACAGTACATATAATGCCCCTAGTATGGAAAAAACTCATACATATGCAGACGTTGTTACGAGGAGGTTGTCCTCAGCTGCTCTATGCTCGGTCCGACCAAGATCCTGCCTTCACACACACACACACACACACACAATCACGAGAGTTTAGTGCGTGTCTTTCAGCTAGGATTTCCTTCGTTAGATTAATTATATTCCTTCATGTCTTTTGTTGCTTACTACTACTACTACCACTACTACTACTACTACTACTAGTACTACTACCACTACTACTACTACTACTACTAACTACTACTACTACTACTACTACTACTACTAACTACTACTACTACTACTACTACTACTACTACTACTACTACTACTACCACTACTACTACTACTACTACTAGTACTACTACCACTACTACTACTACTACTACTAACTACTACTACTACTACTACTACTACTACTACTAACTACTACTACTACTACTACTACTACTACTACTACTACTACTACTACTACTACTACCACTACTACTACTACTAGTACTACTACCACTAGTACTACTACCACTACTACTACTACTACTACTACTACTACTACTACTACTACTACTACCACTACTACTACTACTACTACTACCACTACTACTACTACTACTACTAGTACTACTACTACCACTACTACTAGTACTACTACTACTACTACTACTACTACCACTACTACTACTACTACTATCACTACTACTACTACTACTACTACTACTACTACCACTACTACTACTACTACTAACACTACTACTAGTACTACTACTACCACTACTACTACTACTACTACTACTACCACTACTACTACTACTACTACTACCACTACTACTACTACTACTACTACTACCACTACTACTACTACTACTACTACTACCACTACTACTACTACTACTACTACTACTAGTACTACCACTATCACTACTACTACTACTAACTACTACTACTACCACGTACTACTAGTAGTACCACTACTACTACTACTACTACCACTACTACTACTACTACTACTACTACTACTACTACTACTACTACTACTACTACCACTACTACCACTACCACTACTACTACTACTACTACTACTACTACTACTACTACTACTACTACTACTACTATCACTACTACTACTACTACTACTACTACTACTACTACTACTACTACTACTACTACTACTACTACTACTACTACTACCACTACTACTACTACTACTACTACTACTACTACTTCCACTACTACTACTACTACTACTACTACTACTACTACTACTATCACTACTACTACTACTACTACTACTACTACTACTACTACTACTACTGCCACTACTACTACTACTGCCACTACTACTACTACTACTACTACTACTACTACTACTACTACTACTACTACTACTACTACTACTACTACTACTATTACCACTACTACTACTACTACTACTACTACCACTACTACTACTACTACTACTACTACTACTACTACTACTACTACTACTACTACTACTACTACTACTACTACTACTACTACTACTACTACTACTACTACTACTACTACTACTACTACTACTACTACCACTACTACTACTACTACTACTACCACTATTACCACTACTACTACTACTACTACTACTACTACTACCACTCCTCTCCCCCCCTTCCCCCTCCCCCTCCCCTTCCCTCCCCTCCCCCTCCTCCAACGGTCTTTCTCACACATACATACATACATACATACACTCTCTCTCATACACACATACATACATTCATACACACTCATACATGCACACATTCTCTTTCTCTCTCACACGCATGTGTGTGTGAGAGAGAGAGTGTGTGTGTATTTATTATTATCTTTATCTATCTATCTTTATCTATCTATCTTTATCTCTATCTATCTATCTTTATCTATCTATCTTTATCTGTCTATCTTTATCAGTCTATCTTTATCTATCTATCTTTATCTATCTATCTTTATCTGTCTATCTTTATCTGTCTATCTTTATCTATCTATCTTTATCTATCTATCTTTATCTATCTATCTATATTTATTTTTATCTATCTAGCTTTATCTATCTATCTTTATCTTTATCTATCTTTATCCATATATCTTTATCTCTATCTATCTATCTTTATCTATCTATCTTTATCTGTCTATCTTTATATATCTATCTTTATCTATCTATCTTTATCTATCTATCTTTATCTATCTTTATTTATCTATCTTTATCTGTCTATCTTTTTCTATCTATCTTTATCTGTCTATCTTTATCTATCTATCTATTATCTATCTATCTTTATCTGTCTATCTTTATCTGTTTATCTTTATCTATCTATCTTTATCTATCTATCTTTATCTGTCTATCTTTATCTGTCTATCTTTATCTGTCTATCTTTATCTGTCTATTTTGATCAATCTATCTTTATCTATCTATCTTTATCTGTATCTTTATCTATCTATGTTTATCTATCTATCTTTATATTTATCTATCTTTATCCATCTATCTTTATCTCTATCTATCTATCTTTATCTATTTATCTTTATCAATCTATCTTTATCTATCTATCTTTATCAGTCAATCTTTATCTATCTATCTTTATCTGTCTATCTTTAACTATCTATCTTTATCTGTATCTTTATCTATCTATCTTTATCTGTCTATCTTTATCTATCTATCTTTATCTGTCTATCTTTATCTATCTATCTTTATCTGTCTATCTTTATCCATCTATCATTATCTATCTATCTTTATCTTTATCTATCTTTATCTATCTATCTTTATCTATCTATCTTTATCTTTATCTATCTTTATCCATCTATCTTTATCTATCTATCATTATCTATCTACCTCTATCTATTTATCTCTATCTTTATCCATCTATCTTTATCTTTATCTATTTATCTCTATTTTTATGTATTTATCTTTATCCATCTATCTTTATCTATCTATCTTTATCTATCTATTTTTATCTTTATCTATCTTTATCCATCTATCTTTATCTACCTATCTTTATCTTTATCTATCTATCTTTATCTATTTATCTCTATCTTTATCTATCTATCTTTATCTTTATCTATCTATCTTTATCTTTATCTATCTATCTTTATCTTTATCTATCTATCTTTATCTTTATCTATTTATCTCTATCTTTATCTTTATCCATCTATCTTTGTCTTTATCTATTTATCTCTATCTTTATCCATCTATCTTTATCTTTATCTATTTATCTCTATCTTTATCTATCTATCTTTATCCATCCATCTTTATCTTTATCTATCTATCTTTATCTATTTATCTCTATCTTTATCTTTATCTATCTATCTTTATCTCTATCTATCTATCGTTATCTCTATCCATCTTTCTTTATCTTTATCTATCTATCTATCTTTATTTTTATTGTCAAAGATAGAGAGAGATAGAAAGGGAGATAAAGATAAAGATAAATATATATATATATATATATATATATATATATATATATATATATATATATATATATATATATATATATATATATATATATATATATAGAGAGAGAGAGAGAGAGAGAGAGAGAGAGAGAGAGAGAGAGAGAGAGAGAGAGAGAGATAAAGATATACGTAACATTCAACACGAGGTTATATATATATATATATATATATATATATATATATATATATATATATATATATATATATATATATATATATCTCCTACACGCACACACACGCTCTCTCTCTCTCTCTCTCCTACACGCACACACACGCTCTCTCTCTCTCTCTCTCTCTCTCTCTCTCTCTCTCTCTCATACACACAAACACATACTCTCTCTTTCTCCTACTGCTATGTATCCTCTATGTATCATGTATCCACCTATATGTATCATCCATGTATCCACCTATGTATCCACCCCTACATATTTCACCTATGTATCCTCTATGTATCATGTATCCACCTATATGTATCATCCATGTATCCGCCTATGTATCCACCCCTACATATTTCACCTATGTATCCTCTATGTATCATGTATCCACCTATATGTATCATCCATGTATCCGCCTATGTATCCACCCCTACATATTTCACCTATGTATCCTCTATGTATCATGTATCCACCTATATGTATCATCCATGTATCCGCCTATGTATCCACCCCTACATATTTCACCTATGTATCCTCTATGTATCATGTATCCACCTATATGTATCATCCATGTATCCGCCTATGTATCCACCCCTACATATTTCACCTATGTATCCTCTATGTATCATGTATCCACCTATATGTATCATCCATGTATCCGCCTATGTATCCACCCCTACATATTTCACCTATGTATCCTCTATGTATCATGTATCCACCTATATGTATCATCCATGTATCCGCCTATGTATCCACCCCTACATATTTCACCTATGTATCCTCTATGTATCATGTATCCACCTATATGTATCATCCATGTATCCGCCTATGTATCCACCCCTACATATTTCACCTATGTATCCTCTATGTATCATGTATCCACCTATATGTATCATCCATGTATCCGCCTATGTATCCACCCCTACATATTTCACCTATGTATCCTCTATGTATCATGTATCCACCTATATGTATCATCCATGTATCCGCCTATGTATCCACCCCTACATATTTCACCTATGTATCCTCTATGTATCATGTATCCACCTATATGTATCATCCATGTATCCGCCTATGTATCCACCCCTACATATTTCACCTATGTATCCTCTATGTATCATGTATCCACCTATATGTATCATCCATGTATCCACCTATGTATCCACCCCTACATATTTCACCTATGTATCCTCTATGTATCATGTATCCACCTATATGTATCATCCATGTATCCACCTATGTATCCACCCCTACATATTTCACCTATGTATCCTCTATGTATCATGTATCCACCTATATGTATCATCCATGTATCCGCCTATGTATCCACCCCTACATATTTCACCTATGTATCCTCTATGTATCATGTATCCACCTATATGTATCATCCATGTATCCGCCTATGTATCCACCCCTACATATTTCACCTATGTATCCTCTATGTATCATGTATCCACCTATATGTATCATCCATGTATCCGCCTATGTATCCACCCCTACATATTTCACCTATGTATCCTCTATGTATCATGTATCCACCTATATGTATCATCCATGTATCCGCCTATGTATCCACCCCTACATATTTCACCTATGTATCCTCTATGTATCATGTATCCACCTATATGTATCATCCATGTATCCGCCTATGTATCCACCCCTACATATTTCACCTATGTATCCTCTATGTATCATGTATCCACCTATATGTATCATCCATGTATCCGCCTATGTATCCACCCCTACATATTTCACCTATGTATCCTCTATGTATCATGTATCCACCTATATGTATCATCCATGTATCCGCCTATGTATCCACCCCTACATATTTCACCTATGTATCCTCTATGTATCATGTATCCACCTATATGT